>QKWP01002061.1:57313-76822 GCA_003550325.1 Gigaspora rosea | reverse complement strand
TTACTTGCTTCTAGCAAATTTAATCTGATATAATCAGATTCGTTTGTGACTTGTCATATGATCGATCGTATTTTTATATAGGGAATTACTATAAGGATCAACAGCCAATCAGATGGATTTTTAATCATGCTTAAGCAATCACCTTTATTTTTATATTTTTAAATTGGTAAATCAATAAAAAATTATAAACACTGTCCAAATTGGGAAGGCACCTACCATATTGGAATCAAGGTCATGAGGATATTTTGGTAACAAAGTAAACAATGAATAATGCGTGAGGTTTTTTGGAGAAACCACTTTAGAAATTGCCAAAGAATATTCTCGAATATTCTTTTTTTCTTTTCTTTTTTCTGTTTTCTTTTCTTTTCTTTTTTCTTCTTTCTCTAACATATGTATGTCATACCATTGACTTTTTTTTTCACTTTTTTCATCATGTCCATTTAATTTTGGTTTTTCGCTTAGGTATTGTAGTCTTTCCCCTTTTTTTTATGTACCCTTTTTTTCGTTGCCACCCTTTTGTATATTTGTCAACGAACAACTTGTGCTACAGCAACCTGAAATATTCTTTGAAAAATGCGCAAGAGAAAAAAGAATATGAAATTTATATTAACAAACGTGAAATTATTCATATTGTTAAAATTAATAATAATATTGTAATTGATATTTTTCTAAAATGCGTTTTAAAAAGATATCTTAAAGAAGAAAAAACAAAATCAATTTAATACCTTTCTTAAATATAGAAAATTTACATATATTCCAATATTTAAAAATTTGGAATTTGGTAAATTTCAACCATTAAAAAATATGAAAAAACTCTTTCAAATGAATTAATTACTGAAATACCAATTTTTGTAATGAACTAAATCATCCTTTTACAAATTTTTTACAAGAAAATGAAAAAGTAGAATTACGTTTTCCAGATTTTGAAAAAATGAAACTTTTTTTAAAATTATATTGATTGGCGTAGATATAAACTTTATAGTTGTGAACATGAAAACATTACTGTTTACAATTGAAAATTTAAAAAACTTGATCAATTTGTTGAAAAAGATTTATTTTATATTATAATAATTTTGTAAGAAGAATATATGTGTCGATTGTAACAAGTTTTGTATAAACAAAAAAATAGGTTGTGGTTGTATAACGATTAAATGCTCATGTGAATAATTTTTTATTTAAAATATATACAACAATAAATTATAATATACAATATAAATAAATAATTATAAATAACCTATAATAATCCATTTTTGCATATTTTTCATTCACAACTACATTTAAAAAATTTGTATTCTCTATAACAAGTTTTTTTGAACCAAAATATTTCCACTCTATATTACAATCCTCCTTTCTAACAATTCGAACAGATATTTTTTTTATTTTGGCTCCAAGCTTAATTGCAGACTGAATAGCATACAATCTACGATTGTCACTTGAATGAATTTTGTTATCCAAAATACAAACTTCTATTAAAGGAATATTTCCAATTTTTATTTTACCACTCACCAAATCCAATATCATGTCTTCAACAACCCCTCCATTTTTGAATTTTGGTGAAATATATGTCTGTGAAAACATAATATCAAATGGATTCATGTAAATAATAAATGAATTTTTTTCACTTAATCGATACTGTATTAAATGAATTTTTAATGATTTTAAAAATATAATTCCTAGAATTACACGAATAATTAAACTATTACAAATAACAATTAAAATTAATAATAGTATTTGTAATAAAAATTTATTTACTAATTTTTTTATCTCAGTTAATGATTGATTTTCTTCATTAGTAATTACTAAAAAAGATTCTTCTTCATTGATTGTCGACGAAGATTGTTGATTATTAGAAAATGGAGTCGAATCTCCTTCTTCATATCCACAATTCAAATCAAAATTTTGAATAACTTCTGGCCATTCATTATTTTCTTCAATGTTTTCAGCTTTTTCAAAATTTTTAAATTCTTCCCATTTTAAAGTTACTGATTTTTTGTTAAATTTGTTTACGAATTTTTTAAAAAAAGACATTTTTGTTATTGTAAATTTGTTTGTTAAATATTTAATTTTTAAAAAATTTTCAATTGAAACTATATTTCCAAATAAAATGTGTTTCTTTTATAGAAATTAAAACCATATACAAAATTCGAATCTTAAAAAATAATAAACAAATTATAATCAAAACGAAAAATATCAAAATTGAATTTTGTAAATATAATCTCTTATCATTTTTTCAAAAAAATTCTTTTTATTGATTGGTAATTTTCTTATCTGATCATCCAATAAACCCAAATCAAGTTTCATATTTTATTTACAAATTCTTTGTATGCTTATGTAAATAATTTTTATGATAATTCTTTATTAATTAATAATAATAATTCTTTTTCATTTCCTTTTTCAAAATAATATTTTAAAATAAATGGTTTAACTTTAACTTTATAATCTCCTTCACATTTAATAATAAAATTTATATTATTTTGAAAAAAAATTGGATAATGGTCAAGTGAAACCCAACTTTCTAAATATACAAAATTAATTTCTTTATACTTGTTAAAATATCGTTTTGTAATTGTTTGATTACATAACATTTCGGGAAATACTTGTTGATTTTGTTTTTTTAAATAATTTTTTATTTTATTATCATATGGACCCCAACAATAACAAAGATTTAAACAATTTTTTTCCTAATGATGATTTTCCTGATCCTGTTTTTCCATAGCAAAAGATAAATATTGGTTTTTTTGTAAAATAATATTGACAAATATTATTTGACCAAATTGTCTCAAACACAATTTTAAAATTTTTGGAAACCAAACGTAATTTAAGTTGTTCTTTAAAATTTAACATTTTAAAAATGTTAATATTAGTTTCAAGAGGAAATTGATTCATTTTGTTAATTTAGAATTTCATAAGAATTTACTTCTATTTCCTAACTGTTTTAAAATAAAATTAATATCTGAAATAAAGTCATTTATATAACTGAAATATCTACAAATTTGTAAATTAGAAAATTCAGTTAATTAGATTGATTTGCATTTACGAATTTGTAAATTAGATAATAATTCAATGATTTGTTTTGCCAGATAAATTCATGTAAATAAGGTTCAATTTTTAAACTAGATGAATTAGATAATTTGATGATCATCAAATCTAAAAATAAATCTGGTCTATTACTGCATCTATATCATTTTTTGTTATAATAAAATATTAATTAAGCCTTTGGCTTAAAGCAATTTACGAATTGGTAAATTTTAAATTTATAAATTAGTAAATGTTGATCTGATTATAAATTTACAAATTGGTAAATTTTTAATTACAAATTAGTAAATAAAATTTCAAGTTATTTGTTAGATACGTTTTCAAAATAACCCACTGTTAGGCAATGATTTACGAGAAATTTTACTATGCTAACTAAAAAAAATTTTGTAACAAGCCTTGTAGAGCATATCTCAGAGCATCTGAATCTCAATTTTCATGAAAAAATGTTGAAAACTCATGGAGATATCAACGTTTTTGTAAATTTAGACGCATACGTTTTCACAAGTTCTCCCTAAGACGGAAGGAAAAAATCACTATCACAGGCTAGATTTTTAAAGCTACATAATAATATACATTCAAATTCTACAAACCATTAGAGTATGATCACAAAATTTTTCCTGTAAAATTTTATGAATTTTGGACAAAAATTGGTAGAGTTATTGAATTTTTTCATTTATTTACAAATTAGTAAAAATTTCAAGTTTTTTGTTAGATACGTTTTCAAAATAACCCACTATTCGGTGATGATTCACGAGAAATTTTACTATGCTAACTAAAAAAAATTTATTAACAAGCCTTGTAGAGCATATCTCAGAGGATTTGAATCTCAAATTTCATAAAAAAATGTTGAAAACTCATGGAGGTATCAACGTTTTTGTAAATTCGGACGCATACGTTTTCGCAAGTTTTTCCCTAAACTTCTACTGATTCCTGAGGCACTTTCTCAAAATGAAACCTCAAAAAATCGATTAAGTAACCTGATAGTATAGGTATTCGAGAGTTTACCATAAAAATTTCAGCCCATTTGGTCAAATATTCATCGATTAACAACGATTTTTCATTTTATTTCCAGATTCGGGATTTTTTAAAATTTTCAATTTTGATAAAAAAATCAACTTTTTTTACAGAAAAACACTACTTTTTGGTAAATTTTTAAACAGTCTAAATTTTAAAAAATCTTACATCATTGTCGATCATTTTTCGGCCTAAATGATTCAGCCAAAAGTTATAGTAATTTTAAAAAATCTTGCATCATTTTTCTTGCATCATCGTCGATCGTTTTTCGGCCTAAATGATTTGGCCAGAGTTATGATAACGCGGGCCAAAAATTCATAATTCGGGCCAAATCAAAATTCTTGCATCATCAAAATTCTTGCATCATTTTTCTTGCATCATCGTCGATCGTTTTTCGGCCTAAATGATTCGGCCAGAGTTATGATAATGCGGGCCAAAAAATTCATAATTCGGGCCAAATCAAAATTCTTGCATCATCAAAATTCTTACATCATATCCCTTAAACTTTGGAGAGTCTGACGTCACACCCCTTTAGAACTATAAACACATGGGTAATGATTAATAATTTGTCACACCCTATAACACATGACCAAATTCACAAGCTTACTGATGACTAATGCAGAAGCCCGCACCGCCAATCAGCCGCCACATGGCAGTGGCTCTGATTGGTTTGTTGGTTTCTGCGCCTCAATTTTGTAACATTATTCGCTAACGCTTGCCCGGCCGTTTGGCCTTACCAACTAATAACTAAAGACTAATGCTTCATAATTATGTATCTATTAGCTAAAGATAGATAGTAGTTTTAGGACTGTTTTAGGTAATAAAATTTTTATTCAAATATTTGTTAAACAAATGGAAGTAAGTCAGTAGAAAAGGGTCAAATTTTTCTAAGTAAAAGTTTTCTTAACTTTAAGCTTAAATATTTTAACAACTATTTTAATAAATTTAATAATTTTTTTTTATTTTAATTCTATATAATTTCAAAATTAAAATAAAAAAATTTTTAGCAAATTTGATCAAATAGTTGTCAAAATATTTTAATTTAAAAATTTTACTAAAAATGATTTGTCCTTTTTCTACTAACTCACTCCCAAATATCAAAAAGATCTGAAATTTTATAAAGATAACTAGTTTTATAATAGCTTTTGCTATTTTGAGAAGCTTGTTTACAACTGCAAATATAACTGCTACTATGCTCATAACCATGGCCATGCTCACAACTATATATATAACTACTACTACTATAATTACAACTATAAAGAGAATCTTGACTTTTTGTTTATTAATACTACCAATCCTTAATCTTGAATAACTATAGTAATATAAAAAGAACTTTGCTCTTTTTGTTTATTAATACTACTAGCATTTAATTTTGAACAACTATGACAAGTATATAAAGTATTAGAAAAGCTTATTTGAGTTTCTTTTTCTAATACTTTATTTTTTAAATCTTTATTTTCTGACTCTAATTCTTTATTGCTTGAACTTTCTTTACTATTCAATTTTTTATTTAGTTCTTGATTACTATTATTATTAGAGTTATAATAACTTATTGTACTATTAACTAACAATTAAATTTGCCAGTTTGCTAAATAAACTATTTTATTAAGTTTTAAGAGCTATTTACAAAAGATATAAGTTAGTATCCAAGCTTTTAAATTTAAATAATATATTATAAGTAAAGTATTATAATTTAAACAAACCAAAGCATTGGGTTTAATAGATAATCCAATTACTATTGGTTTTGGCTTTTTAGTTCCAGTCATATTTGTAACTAGTATGACTATAATATATACATGATTTTAAAGTATATTAAATTATTAAAAAATTTTAAGAACATTAAAACTTATAAATAAAAAAACTCTTTTTCATCTGAATTGTAGTTGGGACATAAGTATTTGATATAGTGCTATATGAAAGAATAAACTCATTTTGTTTGTATTAAAACATTATTTAAAGAATACTCTTTGATTATTTTATGTAACTTTGCTTTTTGTTTAGCTATTAGTTTCTTTATGTAATTAATAGTTGTACAGATTATTTCTTTTCTTAAATTCATAAATTTAACTATTAGAAAAGTTTAATAAATTATTTAATAAACCTAATACCTAGAAAAAAAAACTAGTCTTTTTTTAATAATTGCTTTAGTCAAAAAGATTTTACTGCTTATAACCTGCTCAACACACAACTGCATAACTTTATTAAATAAAAAACATTTACCTTTTTTATAGCAAAAAATAGCTATATTAGCTTCATTATTAGCAACTGCTAACTATTTAGAAAAGTGCCAAATATCAGATGATTTTTTAAAAAAGGAGATCAAAAAAGTTGAAATTATATATAAAAACCTAATAATAAAAATAGAAAGTAGGGCTTTAATAAAAAAAAAATTAGATAATAAATAATATGGCATTTATCTTTTGTATTTAAAATTTTTGTAATAGTCAAATGCTCAAAATTTAATGCTAAATTTTTTTGATTAAAGTATTGTGCAATATTTAATATGGTTTATTTAGAAACTTATTATTATATTCACAAAATTCTTATTTTAAGCTGCTACTAATAGCTGTTCTTATTTTTTTACTTGATATTTTAAACTTAAACACCTTAGATTCTTTTAAAAAATTTTATTTATAATAAAAATAATGAAAGTTTATTTATAGAAGATTTTATTATCTATTAAATACAATTTGTAAATAAAGTTGTATTAGATTATATTAAAATTATTATAAGTTCTATTTTAATAATTAAAGTTAAATTAGTTTGTATTAAAATCATTATAATATCGATTGTAACAAATTCTATTATAGAACTTACTTACTATCACAAACTTTGTTTATAACCAAATTTGAACTTAGTATAACCTGGCTATAAAATCTTGAATATATGAAGCTTTATCTATAGTAAAAAATAAACTATAGTAAAACTTGGCTTATAGAGAACTTGACTAATAGTAAATTTATAATAAACCTTGATCTATAGTAAAATTTAACTACTAAATACAAATAGTTAATAATACTCAGGGTGTGGCGACATAAAGAAGCTGTCTGGTTGTCACCCCCAAGCGACAGGTCTAAAGTTCAAATCCTACTAGAGACGAATTAGAAAATAGACCTGTGTTATAGTAATATTTGTTCATCGATCGGTCAGGTATATTACCTGTAACCTTGGTACCACCATTTTGAATGGGAGCATCGGCACAGTTGTGTACATTACATAGACAAATTCAAGGGACCAGAACAATTGAAACCCATTTGGCAAGTCCCGAGCAAGGAGGTAAAGAAGATCCTACTACAGTACTACAGAAGCCCTTCTAACCAGAGACCGAAGAACCGAACGGAATATACCCTATAGCAAGAGGGAACACCAATCTGGCCGCCAGAGTCGTACCGGAGGAAAAGGACCTACGTTTCAAAAGTAGGATACCAAGGAAAGGGCATCCATCGGCACATAAAGCCGGGCAGACCAATCCTTCCGGGCTAACTAGTTTGGTAGTTTGGAAGAGATCGGTATAAAGTCAGAAGTGGTAGATGTGAGTACTGGCCAATAAGAAGTAGGAGCATGGAGGCGTGTATGTGTCAAGGTCTAACGGACTCTAGGCGTACCCATATGGGAGTCCTTGGACGCTAAGGGGGCCGGGCCCACCAATACAGGATAGGCAGGTATAAGTGCATGTAGAGTGCATCATGGTTCGCCAGAGCCTCATGATGCCATCCAACTATACTTGATAGCTGGAAGCATTTGCGAAACATGCCTGGTCACTTGTCACTATAGCGGGAAGTACAGTCGTTTGCATATTACCAAATTCAGAACGCTAAATCCAGGGCCCCAAAGATGCAGAAAAATCAGCTAGTTGTGGAAGCATGCAGGCTTGAGATACTTACCCAATGTGGTAGAGGCAACTGCATGGCTTGAGATATGAACTCCCAAAAAGTACGCCAGTAGGGGACTCAGGTATACCAATTTGGAAGCATAAAGCACCTACTTGGCAACTGACACCAAATTGGAGTGATAATACTAGGTAGTGTGGGTAAAGTAGCGGACATGTAAATACCAATTGTTGGTTGGAGAGGGACGTACAAAGCCAGGTTAGCTATATAAATGGGAATATGGAAGGCTCTGGTAGGTTTAGATCATGGTTAAATTAGTCCAAGTCTCGGTGCTCGGTAGATAGTATATAAAAGATTGTACAGCGATGTTGTAATGATCAATATATATTCAATAAAGACCAGAGGTGTGACCTTATCTTAACAAAAAAAAAAAAAACAAAAAAAAAACAAATAGTATCTCTCCTTTTGGGTTTGGCTCTCCGGGTAGAAGGCTTCATTATTATAGAAAACATAGTAAAACAACAATCCTGAAGTTTTTATCAAAAGCTATAGAGGCTTAGGCAAAAGTAGTCTTTTGATTAGATATGTTATTCTTCAAAACATAACTCTTACGTTCTTTACAAGTTTGGTACTCTTTTTATTTCTTCTTGGGCTTTTCGAAATTTTACCAAAAAGTGGGAAATCCAGCTTACTCCCTCTAAAAGATCGACAATATTTACTTCATCCGAATTGGGAAGGCGCCTGCCTAATCTGAATTAAGTCACGAATGAGTTTCTGGGCTAATGAAATAAACAATGAATGACACGTGAAGGTTTTTGGAAGAAAACTTGACATGAAATTTCTTTTTAAAAGGTTCTTTCAGACGCAAGGTTCTCTACAGGTTTTTTATGATTTTACCTATTTTACATATAATGCTTAGATGAATTTAGAGTAGAGACTTATTTGTTTAGTGTAATATAATTTTTACAATCTAGTACAGGTTTAATAGTATACTTCTCAGTTCTGTCATTGTTTTCTTTTTTGTTTTTTCTATCTTTGTCTTTCTTTATTTTTCTTTTTATATATTTTGGTTATTCGTTTAGATTTGAATTGTTTTTCCCTCTTTTATTTTCCTTGTTTTTTTCGTTTATTTGTTTTATTTTCTCTAGGATAAGATTATCTTATCTGGTTGCGTAGATAAGAAGAATCTAAAAAAGTTAGTCTTTGATAAGGCTGACAAAGTCCCTAATTCAATAGATATTTATATCTATGGGAGTTAGTGCGACAGGTTGCATCTGGGCACAGTTTTCACAGCCGGATAATATTGGACTTACAATCCAAGAGTTTTATTATATGTATAACTTAGGTTAATATATGTAAACTTATTAATAAAGTACTAGCGAGACTGTCAAAGGTTAAAAAAAAAATAAAGCTATAGTAAACAAAATGTTTAATAAAAAAAAAAAGTATAATAGAAAGATTAAAGAAAAATATGAACAATAATATTAAATAATATATACAGATATATTTGTATATCAAATCAATTGTTAAAAATAAGATACAACAAGTTTGCTAATACTCCAAAAAATAGGATCCCAGATATCTAGTATAGGGATTATAAAAAGGTTATTCAATTCTGATTACTAAATCAAATATTATTTAAAGAAATATAGTTTTGTTATTTTTAGCAAATTAGATTAAAATTGGCCAAAATCCAGTTATAACTTATATAAGTGATATCCAGGGTTCTAAAAAAATTTTTGCAATCCATCTAGCACTATCTAAAAAAAAGCATTTTATTCTATTATTTACTTACAACTGGTTTGTAGACAAGGTATAGCTCTACTAGCTAATTTTACTACAACTTTCAATTGCTTTTTTCATAGTATTAAAATAAAATCTATATTTTAAAAAAAATTCTCAGTTTATCTAGCACTTATTAAGACAAAAAAGCATATTATTCTATTTACAACTAGTTTGTAGACAAAAAATAGTCTACTAGTTAATTTTACTGCAACTTTTAACTACTTTTTTGCTACCATCTGATCAAACATATAATAGGCTTAGTAACATTATATATTTGATCGATTATTTGATCATAATTATAAAGTAATTAATAATATGATCATTTAAGAGGAGTAACAAAAATCAGATAATTTTTTAGAGGGGAGAGGTAATAAAAAAGATAAAATTGTATATAAGAAACCTGATATATATATATTAATAAAGAAGAAAAAATGGAATAGGCCTCTAATAAAAAATAATTAGATAATTAATGACATGGTCCTAAATAAGTATAAGATAATTAAAAGTATAGTAATTGAGATAATTAAGATAATAAATAGTATAAGTAAAATATGTTATAGAGTTTAAAATTAGTTTTATTTTTTATATATTAAAACCAATTAAAACCTTTAATATATAAAAAAAAACTAGTTCTAATTCTAATATGTTATGAGTTAATTTTGTTTTTTTTACAACCCTGATTTTCAAAATAATATAATATTTAATTTAACTAGTCTACTATAAGAAGCTATAGATTATATCTTTCAAGATAATAGTTATATAAATAATATTAGCTTGTTAAGATAACAACTAATCAGATATAAATATAAAATGCATTAGTTAGCAAAGAAGAAAAAGCAATAAGTAACTAATATTTAAAAAAACTATATATGTTGCTTAATGATAGAAGGAGCAATAATTATAATGTTCTTTGTAGTATTAATCCTGAATAAGAAACAAAAAAAAAAAGAAAAAGCAATAATTTTAAAAGATTTTATTATTAAATTTTTTTAGCCAACCAATCATGATTAAGTATTTTTAGCCAGTAAAAGAAATATGATTATAAAGAAGTATTTTTTTTAATAAATTGGTCTAAGAAAATTTTAAAAAGATATAATAGTAATTATACTATAGTTGTAATTTTATAAAAGTATTTTTAATATAAAAAAAATGTCTATACAAAATTGTATAATGATATAGAATTTGAAATTATATAGATTGTATAGAGATATAACTGTATTAAGTACAATATTCTAAAGTTTTATATAATTTGGTTAGGTAATTTTGCAAAAATTGCTTAAAAACTATAAATAATTTATAAAAAAATTATATAGTTTTTTAAATAATTTCTTAAAATTTACTTAACCAAACTATATAAAATTTTTAGTATATTGTAGCTCAATAAATGTCCAAAATTGTCCAAAATTGTCCCATGTACAACACTGCCAAAGTTGTATCAGAAGAAAAAAATCTATATTTCAGAAGTAGATATTATACTAGGAAAAGAAAAACTATAATGGCATTTAATGCCAAGTAAATTGACTCTTCTGGGCTAACTGAATTGAAAGTTTGAGATGTATTAGGGAAGGACTAGTAGAAAAGTAAAGTAGGTACTGGGTTAGAGCAAACCTTACAAGAGCAAAAGTAGATACCAGCAGTGTTGTACATTTTGGCTAACCAAAGCCTTTTTTGGCTTGTCCATGTCCAAAATTGTCCAAAGCTTGTCCAGGCTTTAATAATTAATAAATTTATCTAAAAATATATAACTATATATTTTTTTAGATACTGAACACATTCCAATTAAAATTAAAATAGGTTATTTTAATAAAATTTTAAGTAATTTTACTTTATTTAATTGTTCAAAATTGTCCAAAATTGTTCAAATTATTGTCCAAAGCTGTCCTATAGCAACATTGGGTACCAGTAAAGCTGCAAATATTTAGAATTTTGAGGGGTAGCTACTCACGGCACAATGACTATAGCATACGGCACATTTTGTCATATAGTTAGAATTGCTATATGCCATATAAATATTGTATGCCATATAAATATTGCATGCCGTATAAATATTTTATGCCGTATAAATATTGTATGCTGTACGCCATATAAATATTGTACACTGTGTATGCTGTATAAATATTGTATGCCATATAAAGATATGCCATATAAGTATTATATCCTGTATTATATCTAAAGCTGTGAACATTTATTAAGGTAGTGACTATCTAAATGACATTACAGTGGGGTTCTATGTTAGCTATATAAATCAAAACTATATCAGGTCCTCTTAATATTTAATTATTATTAAAATTTTGATGATCATACTAATTCAAAATATATCATATAAATTTAATATAAAAATATCCCAAACTTCTTTTAGATGCACAGATTGAATTTTTTTCTCTTTTGAAGTTTTTTAAAAACAAATCGTTTTTACGCAACATATTTACAAAGTTACGAAGCGTTTTTTCTAAAATATTGTGAAACATTGGCTCCAAATCGATTATTTGAAATTATTTAAACATTCTTCAGTTTTTTTAATAATAAAATTTTAAATTTAAGCCGGATTTGCTTTTTTTTATTTAAATATAAAAAATGACTTCGTAACTTTTCTCATAGAGACCTATTATTAATTTTTGCAAAATATTACTTTGAATTATGTTAAACATATGGGCTGATTTATGGAATTGCCAATAACTTTTGATATACTAATTTATTTTTGAATAATTTTATTACCAAAATGTTGGTCTCGATGAGACGGTTCTAATGAATCCAAAATCATCAAAATCCAATCACAGGATTCCAAGATAATTAAGATTTTGTATAATTTTATATTAACTTTTACTATGTAGACAATTAACGTATGGATTGGTTTTCATACATGAAAACCAATCCATACGTTGATTGTCTACATAGTAAAACCAATCTATACGTTGATTGTCTACATAGTAAAAGCTAATAGTAAAATTATACAAAGCTTAATTATCTTGGGATCCTGTGATTGGATTTTGATGATTTTGGATTCATTAGAACTTTTTTATCGAGACAAACATTTTGATAATAAAATTATTCAAAAATAGATTAGTATATCAAAGTTATTGCCAATTCCATAAATCAGCCCATATGAGTTAAAGCTATGCATCTATTTTGTCATTTTGTATATAAATCATATAATGATAATAAGCATAGTTTTAATGTTATATTAAAATTTGATACGGTATCACTATCATGGCCCATTGTTATATAAAAAAAAAATTCTATAACAAATTTTTATAATACCATATTATACATAGCTTTGATTTACTTAGTTGATGTAGCACCCAACAGCACACTATTCTGCTGCTATATACTATATAATAACTATCCTACAGCATACTACACTTTTCATAGCACACTATCTTGATACTATCTACTACATAGTAACTATCCTACAATATACTACACTTCTTATGACATACTACTTAATGGCAATATGATCTTGAGGTAGTATGACCCCTGTGTCATAGCCATAATGTCGTAGATAGTTACTACCTTAATAAATGTTCGCAGCTTTAGGTACTAGTGGCAGTTGCAGGATATCCTCTGACTGCAAGTGTAATAAGCCTTGGTAAATATATAGGTTACCAAAGTGTAGATAATACCTGTATAGGAAAGGGAATGCTCTACCAAGTGTCCTACAAAGATAAATTAGTTCTAAGGGAATATCGTTAGCATCCACAACTAACCTTAACTGACTAATATATTGGAGTGCTATATTGGTAAAAAAAGTAGAATTGGCAAAAAGAACAGGAACCAGAAAGTTTAAATAGGCAATCTTCTAGTTGGGTTGCAGATATTAGGGATACATTGGTTTTAAAAAAAACTGGTCCAGGACTGGTTCCGAATTGGAACCGATAAGGACTGTAAAACCATTAAAGGACCAGTCCTGGGATTGGTCCTTGTAAACATAACTGTGATATTTGTATTACTCAATCAAATTTCTTGATCAGATGTAATGTAAATCATATGATATTTGTTTACATCTGACAGTAAATAATTATGTTATTTTTGGCCAATAAAATCTTATGCATTAAAATTGACATAATCATTAAAGGACCGTTATGAGACCGAAGAACTGAACTGGACTGAAACCGTAAATACTATAATAATGGTCCTTTTAGGGACCAAGCCAGACCAGACTAATACAACTCTAGCAGTTATAGTAGCTAATATAAAACCTTCAAGTGGACTATTTAAATTAAACAACCAAAAGTTGTATATATGGCTAGTTGTTCTTATTTATGTAACAAATATTGGGTGCCAAAGAGGACCCCTTAATTCATAGACTTGAATAAAAAAACTATCACCCATAAAAGGTAGAGGTTGTGATCGATTAAATTTTTTGTGATCAGTTATTGATCGAACATGTACAAGATAAATCGATCAATGATCGATTATCTGCTTTGATCGGTCAAAATTCATTTGATTAGTCAAAATCATTTGATCGATCATAATCGATTATATATTTTAATTGGTCAATATGTTTAATTAGTCAAATTGTTAGATCGATCATAATTTATGACCGATAATATCATATATTAAATCTGTATCTAATTTACCATATCACTACCATATCACTATAATCATTTTTACCCATATTTTTGATATTATACCTCCCGCGTGATTAAGTTCTGATTTTGTGCAAACCTAAATATCACGTGACCGGCTTAGACATTTACTTGATTGGCTTGTTTTCACATATATTTACACATAATTACATTTTAAATACTGATGACTAATATGTATAAGACAAACTAAACCCAAAGTACCGAATTTTTAATGAAAATTTAAGATGCCTCTAATGAATTCAATAGCATAAAGTACATATTTGCATAATGAACATTTCTGCTAGTCTATTTACTAACTTTATTGTTAAATTACTAATTTATGTAGCAAATTTAATACAATCAATTGGTGATCAATCTGAGTGCAGTTTAATAATCACGATTTTACTAATGGTTATTATTTTTATTTGTTTATTGTTTGTCTTTCTTTCCTTTATTTATATTGTATTAGCCTTTTTATGAATCGGCATAGCCCCAAATTAGAGTTAGCTAATGGTGCCCAATAGAGCTGCAAATGGAGCTAATAGATACTAGTTTATTTGAGTTCCATTTGTACAACCATTGAGCTTCATTGGTCAACTCTGTTCCAAATAAAGTGGAAAAGTATCGCAGAAATTATGTACAATTTCTGGTATTTTTGTACAATGACTGTGCGCGCTATGTACATATACCAGTTATGTATATTGTAATTTCTGTCATTGCCTTTTATCTCAAACATCCGGCTTGTACATTAGCACATCTGGTTCTGGTACATAGTACTCGAGTTCTTGTAAATTGTTTCATGCTCAAGCAACAATATACAATTTCTGGGTTTCGAACATAGAATAGTAAAAAAATAGTGATACAATGCCATTAGTATAAGCTGTATATATTTATTAAGTAGGGAAAAAGTATATAAGACCCACCTTTTCGCGTTAATAAAATACCAATTCAGTTTAAGTAAAAGTTAAAAACTTAGTTAAGTTATAACTTTCGAAATCAGAGTAGAAATGTTGTTAGCTCCAGTGGTTATTTCCCAGAATTGTTAAACCTCGTTCATAATAAATTGTATAATAAATAAATGTTCCTGTTGTCACAAAATCAGCACAACATTACTATGAAATCTATATTAATAAAATTATTCGTCTTAACCTCGTGTTTACGTGATAATTGAAGGCCCCATATTCGTAGTTGATAGAAATAAAAGAAAGAAAGTATGGATTCGTAATCAATTACCTTTTTAACCCCGAATTGATCAAACAATCAATCGATCACATTGTTAAATTAACTAACTACATAATCAATTCTGATTATGACCCCATAACGTCATTCATAAATTAGAATTGTCTGAGCCTTTGTGAACCCGTAGGACCATTTGATCACATGACCAAAAAATAGGCAGTAGACTCGAACCTGAATTAAGAATTATTGGAGTTATATTAGCTAATGTTTGATTGCATTTTTATATCAACAAGGAATACTTATTTGAACTCTGGAATTAACTCTGCAACCAGTAATCCAAATTTGATGATTTTGGTACCATTCGATTTGTCTTGATAAGATAGTTCGAATGGTACCAAAATCATCAAAATCGGATCACTAGATCAGACCTGAAGCTTTAAAAACAGGACCAAATCTTGATTGACACTTTCCACTTTTGATGTTTCAGTCTTGGTATCCATCATTGTTAAATATATTTAGAGTTATTTAAGTTTTATCGTTTTGTCAACACTTTCTCAACCTACAATAAATTTAGTACTTATTAAGCCTATTCTATTATATAGCTATAACGGATATAGATTTTCTAGGTCAGCTCAGGTTTCTGTTATATCAATAGTTAACTATAGAAAGCAAAAATCCCAAGAAAAAAACTTTAAGAATCAATAGACATATAGCTATATAAACTTACAATATATGGTGTAATTTCAAATTTTGATTGAATTAAGCTTAATCTCTAAATGCTATTTTGCGTTTATACAGTTTATCATCTGTTCCAGGTTTAGCACAGCTGCGTTGCACAGCTACTGATTAAATAAAATTGGTTTAAGTGCTAAAATTTATTGAGCAAATAATTTTTATTGGCTGATTATGTAAAAAAAATTCAATTCCCACTTTACTGACCCAAATGGGATATGTAGTGATTGTAGTCGATCTTTATTAATCGACTAGACTAAGTCGATATTTCAAAAATCGGCTTAGCCGGCTATGTTCAAGCCGATAACCCTGATTGGTCAGTTAAAACACGTGATAAAAAATAAATATGATTGGTCAATTGTATAAATATTACATCGCTAAAAATCACGATAATGCTGTATTGAACTCAAGTTATGGTGAAGCGTAAATGTTTTACCAAGATCAAAGAACTACAGTATATGGTTAGACTTTAATAAGAGTATTATTTTAGTATTATTTTAGCTTTCGATCTTGGTGAATTTTGACTTTTAACAGAGATTATATGGATAATTACTGTGTAATCTATTTCGCTAAAACAGTTTATTTTCTTTAGTTAATAATAAGAAAACTATCACTCCTAATAACGCTGCTTTTACTACTTTTTTGGTTAAGAAACTGTTATTTCCAGCTTTGGGTAAGCCAAATTTACTTTCTCTTTATTCAAGTGTTAGATAAATGTTTATATAACTAAAAAAATTTTTTTTACTAATCTATGTTCTAACCGTTAGGATATACAAAAATTTAAAAAATTTTATATATTTGAGGAGTAGTTGAAAATGTTACCTGCAAAACATGCGCACATTGTACATAATATATATCTGAAACTGTCTGATAATTTAAATTTCATTAAAAAAAAATAAAAAGAAAATAGAGAGTCCAGTTTGCTTTAAAATTTTAATGATTTAGTGTACCTCTTTAAAATTCAGAGCACATTCATAAACTGGCATAGACATTAACTGTTTTGGAATTTTCTTTCAAAAACAGAAGATCGTGAACTGTATCTGGCTTTAGACGGTTACGTTTATCTGTTATGGTGTTTCTGGCATCAAAAAAGAGGCGTTCTGAAGGTACTGAAGTCGCAGGAATACCCAGAAAAATTCGAGCTTGTTCAGCAAGGAGAGGTAAGGCGCATTTATGTTCCTTCCACCAACTTAAAGGATTACACTCTTCATAACGTGGGTCTTTTTGATCATATTTAGGAATTGGAGAAATTAAAAAATATAGTTGAAGCTCGGTATCAATTTGAGAAAGGGATGAAGTCTCAATTCCATCATCAAAGAAAGAAGACATTTCTGTCTCTAAGGCTTGATTGGTAGTTGGTAAGGTGTTTTTTTTGTGGAGAAGTTCAATTTTTTTACGTAACTCCTGGATTACTTCTTTTTGTATTGTGGGTAAGGCGGCTGATAATGTTTTAAAGTGGGGGTCAAGAAATGTCGCGAGCCACCTGATTATTTTTGGATCATCCCATCGAGATACCATTGACATATGGAGACCTTGGTGCATTTCAATAGCATCTAAGTTTGTAAATTTATTTTCCATTTGGTCCAAAATTTTAAAAAGATGTTGTGTAGTAGGATACATTATACTCAGTGTCGGGTATTGGTCACCACCTATAAATGTTAATGCTTGTGCAAATGGGCGTAACATTTGATATATCTCATCAAGACCTAGAATTTTTTTTTATAAAAAAAAAAAAATTCGAAATAATTAGGTTTTTTATAACAATAAGTAGCAATAGAACTATTAAATAGTTCTATTGCCACTTTTTGCTCTTTTGTACTTGGAACCTTCAATTAATATGAAACTTTAGACAAGAATATAGATTAGCCTGTCCATTCTTCATCAGTAAGTATTTTTTCATTTAGGTTATTACCATCGGCACGAATTGCACGGTCAGGATCATTTGTTAGATTTGTTGCTAATTCTAAAGTTGGTTCCCGAAGTTCAAGAAGCCGTTTAAGAACAAGATAGGTGGAGTTCCATCTAGTGGCGGTATCACTTGATATAGGATCTAAAACGGACATATTGGTGGTTAGTTGATTTGTATTATTTTTTTTTCAATTATTTCACTTTGAATTTTTCGGAATAATGATCTATATTTGTCACAGTTAACTAAAAAGGTATTTAATGATTTTGCACGTCCAATTAAAGATTCAACTTTTTTTAATCCATCTGTAACTGAGAGGTGAATAGTGTGTGCTGTACAACCAAGGTGAGGAGTGCCTAATTGTCTAATTGCCTTTATCATCGATGATGCATTGTCAGTTATTACAGCACTAATTTTATCAAACATATCCCATTTTACAAGAACCTTGTGCAAAAAATCTTCAATTCGATTTCCCATGTGTGGATAGGGGAAGTGCTTGATTGTTATTAAAGATTGGTACATAGTAAAGTTTTCAGAAAGCCAATGAGCCGTTATGCCGATATATGGAACATGATCTTGTGTCCATAAATCAGTAGTAAGGCAGACGGAAACCATTGTCTGACTCATTATTTCTTTTAACATTGCACGTGTATGAAATACTGATTCTTTAATAATGTTTTTAACGGTATTGGTGCAAGAAACTTCAAACCGTTGATTAATATCATAACAGAAGTCTCGAAACTGATCATTGTTGATACAATCTAATGGCATCATTTCTTCAACAATCCAAGCAACAAGTCGATAAGCTATGCGATTTTGTTGTTTTTTAGGAAGGGGATAAGTATTTTCTATCTGTTTTTGTATAAGTTTTTCAATTGTTGGCTGATTTGTTGATGTGGAATTTTCGGTTGATATAAAAGGTGCATCCCATTTTTGGTTCTTAAAAATTCGATGCTCTGTGTGCAAATGTGTGGCTATATTAGATGTTGGTATAAACACTGTCTTACACTGTTCGGAAGTGCTATCTTCATGATCTATACGGACTTTATAATATTTGACCTTGGTTACTTTATCTCGGCGAGTATATTTCCATACCCAACTAGCAGTAGGCCTGCTTTTTTTTTTTTGTATTGCATTTGTTTTAAGATTGTTTTTTGTTGAAGTTTCTTGTGGGGGAAAATATTATGTAATAGGTAAAAAGTTAACTGTATTTTCTTTCTCTTCACCAGTATAATCATCTCTGTAATCGTAATTAACATTTTCATCACTAAAAACATTTTTAATATTTTCATTAAAATTAGGTCAAAATTATAGATTCCATTATATTCAAATGACATATCATTTTCATCAGCAACTCTTTCAAACAATTGATTGCTAGACATGTTTGTTAAGGATGGATTTTAACATATAACGGTATAAGTATTAATGCCAAATTTTTGATTTATTATATCTTTTTTTTTTT
>QKWP01002061.1:5367-19471 GCA_003550325.1 Gigaspora rosea | reverse complement strand
TTTTTTTTCTTTTCTTTTGTTATCTTTTTTTTTTTTATTGTTTTTTATTATTATTATTTTTTATTTTATTTTTCTCTTCGTTTTTGGTTTTTTTTATTTTTTTATTTGTTTTTTTTTTGAATTTGTTTTTTTCTTCTTGATTAGTTTTTGATTTTTTTTTTGGTAGGGGGGTTTTTTTTTTTGTTGTGTGTGTTAAACTAACTTTTTTTTCTATTAATAATTCAGTGTAAATAGCGGTGGATATAAATTAGACTGGAATATTTTTAAAGATAAGTTTTTTTTATTTGTTATTTATTTTTTTTTTCAACTAACTTTTTTTATTTTTTGTACTATATTTTTTTTTGTTATCATTGGAGTTATTGTTAAATGGAGTTGTCATTGAATAGAGTCATTGTTGAATGGAGTTGTCATCATATGAAGTGAAATTGTTGAATCAATGCTAAATAGGAATTGGGCATTGTTAATTTTTTTTTGACCCATTTGGCGTCTTATAGAAAACTAAAGTGTTTAGGTCTGGGAGAAGTATGGTTGCAAGGCTGAACTTAAAAGAATTGGCAGAAGGGCATCATGGGAGAGTTTAGTTTAGTGTAGCTTCTGCTAAGATTCTATCTTTGTATTAGGGCAGTGTCATTAATCACCTGATTATTTTTTATCAGAGGCCTATCTCTCTCTCTCTTCCTTAATATATATATAGTCAGGTTCTTATACATAATTTCAACTTTTTTTACCCCTCCCCACCCTAAAAAATCACCTGATTTTTGTCACTTCCCTTATGATTTTGTTGGTATTATTTTTTTTTAAATTAATAAAAAAAAATTTCAAATAAATATTACTGTATGACCAATTAAAATTGATCATGTAATTCACATGATAACCAATTAGTAACAGTCACAAATCTTACGTTTTTGATACTCCTGCACTTACTTTTTTGACAAAATTACGCTTACTTTTTTGATGCAGATCTGCATATATACACGTGACTTGTGTTATACAAAGGCCCAGTGCATTGTTTTTGCAAAAATAATTTTTGGTTACACTCCTCTAATGTCGTGTAACGTTACACAAGTCTAATTTTGCCTGGCATTAAGCTTAATGCTGGTGGGCACTATCATGATAATGTCCCGGCGGGGTTAGACATAATTCCGGCCCACCCAAAAACTAATTGTTCGAAGCAACATCCAATCACAGTACATATACTAAATGCATATGTTGTATAACCAGTATATGAACTGTGATTGGATGTTGCTTCGAACAATTAGTTTTTAGGGTTCCTAGATTTAGGGTTAGAGTGGGCCGGAATTATGTCTAACCCCGCCGGGGCATTATCATGATAGTGCCCACCAGCATTAAGCTTAATGCCGGGCAAAATTAGACTTGTATAACGTTACACGACATTAGTGGCGTGTAACCAAAAATTATTTTTGCAAAAACAATGCACTGGGTCTTTGTGTAACACAAGTCACGTGTATATATGCAGATCTGCATCAAAAAAGGGGTCGTTTAAAGCAGGGTGCAATCACGTGATATGGCGCCAATCAACTTGTTTGTTTTGATCAACCCGGATCAGCCCACAAAGAAACAAAGAAGAAAAAAAGTGAAAAAACGCAAAAATACAAGAAACGAGTGTCAAAACCTACCTTGGGGCATTAACAAAAAATGTCGGGAAGGCAATTTTACTATAATACTATTTCTAACCCTAACCGCCACTAACCCTTACCCTAACTTTAATTAAAAAGTCAAAATCATATAACTGCACCCTGCTTTAAACGACGCATCAAAAAAGTAAGCGTAATTTTGGGGTACATACAGGAGTATCAAAAAAGTAAGTGCAGGAGTATCAAAAACGTAAGATTTGCGTAACAGTCATTATGTTAATCACGTGATTGATTTTGATTGGTCGATCACGGGTTGCCATGGTGATGGGTCGCCATAAAATAATGCCCAATAAATGAATAAAAAATAAAATAGAATAGGATTAGTTAGTGCACTATACACTTTGTATCTCCTTTTAATATCTTAAAATTTTACTAGAGTAACACCTGTTGTATTACTAACAAAAATGCCTCTCTTGTGATTTTATATAGTACAAGCAGTCTAAAGATATCAAATCAATTTTTTTTTTTTTTTTTTGGCAATCCTGCCTTTATTGACTAAAGAATGCGCATGTTAATACATACAACTACTGCCTTTAACCCTTCTTTTTCTACAATAAAGACTCACCCGGCTACTATAAAGTGCCCAGATGCGATCTGCCGCAGCAACCTTTTTCTTATCCTTAGGCCTTCAACTCACTGAAGAAACTCTCTTGGGTCACTGGATGGTGGTCGCTAGCCTTGTCAAGATTGCGTGATATCAAATCAATTAATAATTGTATCTTCTTAATAAAAAATTTTAAAGTTGCAAAATAAAATACATAATTTGATAAAATCTATCAAACTATGTATTTTATTTTGCAACTTTAAAATTTTTTATTAAGATGTAATTTTAAATTTATAAGTTTTTAAAATTTTCAGCACTATATATAAAAAAATTAAAAAACATATAAAAATTTTAACCAATTAAATTCAATTTTATAAGTAAATAATCGACAAAATTTTTAGCACTACTATAAAAATTTGATGCAACTAAACTATTTGCACCATACTTGCCATAAAAAATTTTTTCTGAATTTTCCGTTGTTTCTTAAAATTTTTTGTGAAAACTTTGTGAATCTACATGATCAACAAAATCTAGACAGATCGAATAATCTCAAGGATTTAAGATTATAAGTTCCATGAATATGCAACATTTATGGAAAGACCATAGAATATAAAACACGGATTAACTTTTTTTATAGGTAATCGTAACTAACACAATTATGCTATTAGTATATACCAGGGATGGTGGTCATTTGCCAAATATGCATCATTTCTCAATTCACGTCGATTATTAACATGCCATTTTAAATTCGAAAATGATTTATATCATTTTACAATCGGTAAATTATTATTCACGAACTTTTTATTTTTTAAAAAAAAGTAAATACAGTACATTATTGTTTTTTTGTCGTGTTTTTTTTTTTAATCACTTCATACCTGATCTTATGATTCGTTTAGAATGTCGTTTTACAACCAGTCTGGAAATGACCTAGTCATTTAATACAAAATACAAATGGCAATTATTCATCAATGTTATTTATCATGTGTAATAATTTTTATTAGATAGCATCTAGCAACGTTTTATTTTACGAAATAATAATCAATTTTGATTGGCTAAAAGTATTAGATAATCGATTAACCAGAGTTAAATGACGGCGTGAAATGACCAATGATTGGTCATTTGTTATTTGAGTCATTTGGGTCATTTAAAGTCATTTACCATCCCTGGGTATATACGGGGGCACAAAGACTGTTTAGATTTATTCTTATAAAGATGCTATATTATTAAAAATTAAATTTATATTATATAATTTATAAATAATAATAATTATTATAATAATAATACGTGTATATCGATATGTCTTAAATTGAATTAAACTACGGTATTATCCGATATATTTTTTGCGAATTATCTACAAAATAATATCAAGTAACTATTATTGCTTAATAATTATATGCAAAAATAAAAGGTTTGTACTATTTATCACATAAAATTTAAATGTTTTTTTTTTTTTTTGTTTAATAGTTATCACAGTTATAATAATAATAGTAAATGTTTTACACAAAGAATTATTATAAATATACATGTAAAGAAAATTTAGAAAATACATATGGATGTGTCAAAGCAATATAAGTAATTGAAATAAAAATCAACAAATATATGTACATCGACAAAAAAAAAAAAAAGAGTTTTTTTTTTAAAGTACACTTTCTGGCTTAAGATCTCTTTTTTTACGATTTAGTTCTAATCTCTTACGTATTTCATCTGTTTCATTATCTGTCAAAGAAGATTCTTCAATATCTTCAATAATATTTTCATCATCTGAATTTGGACCTAACTCTCCACTTTTTACTCTTAATTCCTCTAACTGACCCATTAATCCTGCAACAACAGCTTTATCAACTTCATGTTCTCGCGCTTCTTCTCTAATTTCTCTTTCAAGGTCCCCTAATAATTCTCCAAGAACTTGATCAGGGAACATTTGTCCATAAGTTGCACCAAAGAAGTGAGATAATTTTCGGATTCCTTTTAATTTTAGTTGTTTCTGATCAGGTTGAGGTAAATCAAATTTCAAAGAATTACCAGGATGAGGAGTTGCAGGAGCAGATAATGGAACAATAAATTGTTCCTCGTATTCATCATCATTGCAATTTTCTCCATCACTATCTACTATATAATCAATGAGATCATACATAGCCTCTCTATCATTTTCCATTAAATATTCAAGAGATATTAAACTCCTACGATGAATGTCAATGGATGATACTGAATCGGTAAAGTTTCTGGAACGTAACTTTTGAACTATAAGATCCTGAGGAGGAGCCTCCCCAAACATTTTTTCTAACTTAATTGCTCTGTGAAGATGACGTTTTCTATCTTCTGCAGATAACTTTGGAATGTTTGATGATGTTTGAATATCAGTATTATCATTCGAGTTTGATGAAATATTTTTTTTAAACGAAAAAGAATTTGGTCTTCCCTTAGATTTTCGTTTAGGTGGATTTGGTAATGGTTCTGGAAGTGAAGCTCTATTATAACCATCATTTTCACCTAATACAATGTCAATAGGAACACGTTCACCCAAAAAATTATAAAGTTTTTGTAATTTTTTTCTTCGATATTCCTTAGTGTCTCTATTGGCGACAGCTAATGGTGAATGCATGGAATTTGTGAAAGCATTTATAGAGTTCATAGATTGATGACTTTTTATACTAATTTTTTCATCGTTTTCATCAGATAAAGTAGGAGGAGTTGTTGGAGGAGTTATAATACTGTTTGGAGAAGGTAGTGGTGATATAATAATTGAATCAGAAGCTCTACGAATGTGATGACGTTTATTTTGTACACAAACTTCGCTATTAAATCTACTATTATGGTAAGATAATAAAGTAGGTGATTGTGCAGCAGGAATAGTTATATTTTGACGAATCATGTTTTCATCCAAAGTTTCACCAAGCATTACTTGTAATTTTTTGTTCTTTTTAACCATTCTTCTTCGATCATTTGGACTTAACACATTTAATGAGAAAGAATGAATATTATTACGAGAATTACGAGAATTGTTTTTAGGTATAGGAACATTATCAAGAGATCTTGGTAAAGACTCAGAATCTTTAAAACTATTACGATCTTTTAATCCACGACCGAATATAGATTCTAATTTATCTTTTTTCTTCTTTTTAATCCATATATCCTTAGCAAATTTATTACTTACAGATTCATTAGAAAACATACTAATAGCATCATAATCATCATCATCAAATTTTAATTTTCCATCACCATAACGAAATTCACCAGGTAAATTTACAGGTTGATCCTTAATTCTTCCAATTTTTTCACCAAATACCCACCTAAGTTTTCGTTCTTTTTTAATTTTTCTCATTTTTTGAGCATTGGTCATTCTATTTTCATTATCAAAATAACCATTTAAAGTTACACCTTCATTCGAATGATCATCTACAGCATTACATTGATCTCTCCTTTTTCCATGATTGTCAAGAAGAATAGTTTCAGGAAAATATTGAGAAAGAATAGAATGTAAAGTTTGTTCTTTGTAATGATGAGAAGTTGGAGCAGGATTACAATTATCATCAAGGGCCATTGTGATAGCAAGCATTAATGACATATTTGGACGAAAATAACAACCAAGCGGTTCAGTCATTTCACGATCTTCATATTCTTTAGGGTCTAATATCAAAGTTGAAAGTTATATATATATATATATTAATTAAATATATTAATTATATAATATATATATATATTTTTTTTGTATATATATATATATATATTTTTTTTGTATATATATATATATATATTTTTTTTTTTTTTTAATCTAAATAAAATAACTTACCATTCGTCTTTATTTTTTCACATTCTTCCCATTCAGGACTTATTTCAAATCGTGTAAAAGAATGACCTTTCATTAATTGATAAACAGCCTCTTGGGCCTCATCAAACATATTTCTTTCTATTATACAATCATCAACCAATGGCCAAGTGATATCTTTTCTTATTTCATCACTAAGATTTACTTGTAAAGGAGCATTTGAACCAATATAAGTTAAATAAATATATTTTGCATGAATAATAGCAGTTTGTTGTTCTTCAAAATAATTATCTTCAATTTCACTAGTTCCAGCAGCAAAAAGTTCAATATCAAGCCAAAATAATAAATTTTCAACAGAAAATTCACGAATAGTGAATTTATGAAAATAATTTAGAGCAAGAATATTAGAAAGGATAGATCTAAAATTAGATTGAGAGATTTGTGAGGTAGAAGGTAATGGATTTAACGAAAGATGAGGATCAGATGGATGTATAGTTTGATTTAAAGGAATGAGGTTATCATTTATCTGTAAATTATCATCTTTAGAAAGAATTGGTAAGCTAAATCTACGATTGTCTTTATTGTTATCTAACACAAAATTGTTTTCAAGATCAAAATCTTGAAATTCAAAGTTCAAAACTTCATTATGTTCGAGATCATTAGAACATCTATTACAATCTATTAAATAAACTAAAAATTAGTATATGATAATAATAATAATAATAATAATAATAATATATATATATATATATATATATATATTAAAGGTTTTGTAAAAGAATATATTTATATACCTTCATAAATATTAAGTACATTAACAACATCACCATGTTCTAAAACATCACCTACGAGATCACGAAATCGTAACGCAACCATACTAACATCATAAAGTAAACCTACTTCAAGAGGTTCATGAAGACAACCTTCAATATCACCATATTTAAAAGCATATTCAGCCTCGATTTGTCTAGCCAATCTTTCGACAGTAAATGTTTTTTCAATAGTAACAGGAAATGAAATAGTTGGAGAAATATTTACGGTTATTTTTATAAAAGAAGAAATATGTTGCATTGTTCTTGATAATCTCTTTCTATGAATATGAGTAAATTGACGTGTAGAACGAGATGGAGAGATTAAAGGAGAATTATCATGTATAGTAGTTTTATTATCAAAGTCAGAATTAGAAGAATCAATTAAAGGAGTGTCACTATTAAGAGTAGAAACTTCTTGTGTAAAAGTGCTTGCAAGACTTGTATAAGATTGTTTCCTTGAGTTATTGTACACAATATGTATACGTTCATTTGTAGTAAAATGCGATGATACAGATGATAATGGATTTATCTCATGATTTGTTATTGTTCCAGGAAGAGAAAAGTTATCAGTGTGTGCCATTACATGCCTTCTTGCAGTTCTTAACGAAGCTGTGTTATATGATTCTGTAGCAAGATTAGTACTGTATGGTAAAGCAAAATCGTCCGATAGATTTTGTGAATCCATTGTTATGGTAGAATTTGTTACTTTATGTGTTTATATATAAAGACAAACAAAATACTAATTCTCACACTAAAAAAGTTATTATCACGAATTTTTATGAGTTAACAAGATTAAGTCATGTATTAAAAGAATTAAAAGAATGAGAACCTTTACAAATAAAAAAAAAAAAATGGAAGAAAGAATAAAAAAATGGTTAAGAATATTTTTTGTAGATTTTTTTTTTTTTTAATGTATCTGGGTTCCAAATAAAGGAAATTAAATTGTGAATCTCTATAGTGAAACAAGGAGAAATTACCGCATCTGATGACCATTATCATAATTATTTGTGACATTTGTGACAGCTAAAAAGTATCTAATTTTTGATATCAACCAATAGAAAATAATTAAAGGAAAGTTCGTAATATGTAAACGTTACTAATTTTGGATTTGTGTTAATTTTACTAACTAAATCATCTATTATACAATTATTTTTTATAAACATAAACAAACTTAATACGGTTTTAAATAAAATGCTGTACTGTTCTATTTATCGATTCATTTTTTATCCAATCATATTTATTATGCAAATTTGTATCATTACTACGTACGTAAGTACATTATATTTAGTTCATGTTTTTATTTGTTCGGTAATATTGCATATAATGACAAAACTTGTTAACTATATTAAATCATGTGATGTTTAACATGCATTTATATTGACAAGGGAAACTCATTTGTTTTTTATTAGGTTTTAGACCTATTTTTATTCATTTACCGGCATTTATTATATATATACTAAGAAATACTTGTATGAAACTATCAAATACATACAAAGAAGTCCAATAAGCCATCTGAAAACTAATAAAAGAAATTTACGAGTGATCTGTATCTGTAATGAAACGAAATCCTTCAGGGTCCTTGTACGTAAATGATAATGTAAAATTCTATATGTAGGTTTTAAACCCTAATTTATTCAATACATATCAGATATGGGAACGGAATTTAAATGGATTCGGAATTTCCTAATTAAATTAGGGTTAGGTACTCCATAATGCAGGTTATATAAAAATTCCGAATCCATTTAGATCAGGATTTTGTGATTTGCTGTGATCGAAGCAAATCACAAAAAAGCATGTGGTTTACTGCGATTTGCTTCGATTACAGCAGCAAAATATATTTTTCGAGCATATTAAATTAGTTATGATAAAATTATTGTAGTGTTCTGTTTAGCTACTATAAAATAATAATATAGAAGTTTATGTTTGTCCTAAAGCGAGTGTCATTAGACAGCCAAGCATTAGAATTTAATGAGGACAGTAATAATCTAATGTGCCGATTCTAATGCCGATTCTGTCACAATAGTGTTGATCATAACATTGATCATCTTAGTAGATGATAGAATTTGAATCAAGAATCGTTAAAAATGGTTTATACTTTAATGGTCCAAGTAAATGCAATTAATCAATTTAAATTTTTAGTGCAACTTTTTTTTAAAGTTAGATCAACATGATAAATTCGTACATTACTATTAATCAGCAGTAAATCAAATAATTTGTTAATATCGAAAATTTATAATTTGTTAAATTATAACAGGTCCCTGACTTAGATTCTGTTTCCACTTACAACTTAAGTATGATCTGATATCTGATGATTGGAACATTATATTTGCGAGCTTTTAAAAAGATATTTATTGAGGAAATAAAATATAATAAAATATAACGATATAAAAAAAAAAAAAGAAAAAAAAAAACCTCCCCGAATCGAATAATCGAATAAATTGAACCATTTCCCTTCATTAATTAACTTTGCATGGGTTGGGAGGTCGATGCTTGACCTTCATCACCTTCTGGGTCATCATCTTCTGGTTCTTTAGGTTCTTTCTTCCTTTGTTCCCTAACAACTGCTTCAACAACTAAACCGATTCTTCCATGATATCTTTTCAATAATTCTTCATAATGAGAATTGTTTTCGGTCGGAAAAGATAATCCATTCAAAATTTCTAATTTTTCGGCTATTCTCTCAGGAGGAATTTCTCCATGATCGCCGTGACGTCCATGATGTCCATGTCCGTGCTTATGATGGAAATATGGATGTGCATGAACACGTGCACAATGATGTCTGGGTCTTTCATCACCACTAGAATATAATTTCGCTTTTTTATCACATTTTCTATGATGCATATGGTGACCATGATGATGTTCTTCTTTAAAACTAGGTCCTGATTCATTCATTTCAGGGCATTTATCAGATTTATCCTCCATTCTTTCATTTTCATTTCCTCCGTCACGTTTACACATCTTATAAGGATATCTATGTCCACGAAATCGATGGCCACGATGATGATGATGACCTGGTTCACCATGTTTATGTACTCTATGCATACGTGCATGACCTCTGCCATGAGGTCCGCGAGAACGTTCAGCAAAAGGACATGCACTTGGTCCACCAAAAGATTCAAGTTTAGCAGACCCTGAATAAATTCGTCTTGGTCCACGATGAGAACGTTTACGAGATACAAAAAAGTAAATTTCTGGGTCTGAACTACTATAATCAGTTTGTCCTTGTTCATGAACTTCATCTGCTGAATAAATAACTTCTTCATAAATTTCTTCACATGTTTCTTTACAGGTCCCTTGTTCCTCAGTCTCTTCAGGTTCAGAATGAGAATATATAATAGTTTCATAAGATTCTTCATCTTCGAGACTTATTTGTTCAAATGCTGCGGCTGTTTCGTCAATAGTCGGTTTAGTTTTCAAAATAATTTTAATAGCGGTACCAGCTGAACATTGAGAGATAACCTCTGCAAGTTCTAAGTCGCTTGAAAGTGCAACGTTATCGCCGTCTTCATCAATATAAGTAGCAATCAACTGAGCATGAGACGGGATTTGAAAAAGATTTCTAAACTGAGATTCTAAGTTTGACCAAGTAGTGTCAGTTCCTATAGCAAACCGACGAGAGACTGACCCGTGAACAACTTTAATGGTTGCCATATCGATATCAAATATTTTCAAATATTTCTGTTCGTTCAAAAAAAAAAAGAAAAAAAAAATTTCGTTATTAAAAAAGGTGGCTTCCAATATTTCTTAAGGAAGTGTTTTTTTTAACGAGTAAGGGGCTTTTCAAGTCTGATCTTTTATAATAATTTTTTAACACAGTAATAGCGTCGGAAAAATTTTTCCGATATACCGGTAATGGGGCTGTGCTACAATCATTACGTTTTTTATATTGTCATTCGGAGTTTCACTTCGCATATGTTCTATTTTAAGGTTTAAAAGTTTTTTTTTTTTTTGATAAACAAGAAATTCTAGAAGGATAGTGACGGAAGTATCGATTGTATGATGAAAAAGGAAGGAGATCTGATAACTAATACCGGTAAGGGGGCTAAATTTTATAAATTCCGCAGTATTGCGCAATCATAATTACGTAACAAAAATCGTGGCTATACGGTACTCAAAAGAGTGCCCGAATACACTGGAGAGTCCAGCTAGCTACAACTTTACAGACGCGGTATGCAATCATCAGGCCGTTCCCACCCTATGCATCCGAACTTACTCCCGAAGTAGCTACGGCGAACGGCAATTCTTCACCTCCCCTATTTTGAGTTCTGCGGAATTCTTCTAAACGTTCTCCATTATTAGAGTTCATATAAAGGAATAGACGGCGAATGTTACGAGCAGCATTTGTGTCACGGTTCCAGAGGGTCTGAAAAGAAACCGTGTTAAAAAAATCTTGAAATTCACTAATTTAATTAAATAAAACGAGACTTACTAAACATATGTTCTTGCATACTTTAAGCGACCAGAATCGTGACCGTTTATCCATTCGTCCATTGCATGTCGAACATATAATACTTGTTTGGTATTCATCCACAATTCGAACTCTTTTCCCCAATCTTCGTTTCAATTCTTTGTATAGGCCCTTGATTGGTCCAGATACATGCCCTTTAGAGCAACTTGAAAACTTCCCATCTCCATATGCAACTATTGTTCTTGGATTTTTTTTGGTAATCCGTTCACAGATCTTGTCATATGCCTTATTACGGTTAATATACGACTTCCATCGCATACGAAGCCAACGTCTTTCACCATAGAATTCAACAAGTGTGTGCATATGTTGAAGAACATATGTAAGATAATTATTATAGGAAGTGATAGATGAACATGATGGTGTCGGAATATCTATTTTTTAAAAAAAAATTATTATTAAAAGAAAATAGTATACCAATAAATATATAATTCTAATAAAATCGAAGATTAAAAATCAGCTAATAAAATCAAAGATTAAAAAATACTTACTATGCAAAATATTTTCAACTATATTATTGCCCTTAATCCAAACTTCAGTTTTTTTTCTTCATATACATGACCACTTAATATATGCCATTCTTTAGTTGAGCATCTAATTGGTTTTTTTTCTTCACTCATAGCTACAAATAAATCCTTTCGACCTGGATCCAAACCAACTATTCAATCATTATCTCTAACATCCAAAGGATGAAAGTTACCCTCCTTATCAAATCCGTAAGCATTTACCGGTATATCTTGTTTTGTTACCTCCTTTTTAAGATTTGTGCTAACACTCATCCCATCAGTCATAATACTAAATCCAAATCTTCGTTGTGTTGTTGTTACCTTATCAATTCGAAACGCTACTCTCCACCATTCCTCAATATTCTCACTAAAATCTGATTTAGATANCAAATCCGTAAGCATTTACCGGTATATCTTGTTTTGTTACCTCCTTTTTAAGATTTGCGCTAACACTCATTCCATCAGTCATAATACTAAATCCAAATCTCCGTTGTGTTGTTGTTACCTTATCAATTCGAAACGCTACTCTCCACCATTCCTCAATATTCTCACTAAAATCTGATTTAGATATTTTTTCTAATCCACAAAAATTTATTTTTGAAAATATTTGATACAAAGCATCAGAGTCAATAAGCACAAACAGTTGTTGAAAACTGGTATGTGGTAGAATCGTAAATAAACGTAATCCACGACCTTGCTTATTGGAACTGCATCGACTTTCTGCATCTATACGATAATTTTTTTCAAACGTAATAAGAATTTTCCAAAGTGGTTGAAGATAATTCCACCATTCTTGCTTAATAACATCTTCAGAAATCAATTTATTTTCCAATATGACTTGTTTTACTTTTTGAAAGATATAACGTGCACGGATTTCAACAAGAATACGATATTGAGGGTTAAGTTTATCTACAAATTGAGAAAGTGAAAGGGCTGATTATGTATGAGTTTGGAAACAAGATGGTGTATAAGTATACAATTATTTTTTTTAGAAATAAATTGCAATTGCTTTTCCAATTTCCATTGAATCCAACAAGTTACACAATTATGTAAATTTACAACGACATGGTTTTGACAGTTAGTAGCATGTAAACGTGCCATTGAACTAATTATTTGTCCCAGACCACTAAAAGAATAATATATTATTAATTATTATTATTCAAAAAAATTTTCAAATCATAATATTATATACATACTTTCTATTATTCCACATGAGATTAGTGGGACACAAAGGAGCATAGACATTATTTCGAACATTATTTAATATTACATTTGTTGTATTCTTAGGAAGATTGGATCTTTCTTCTTTTAAAACGGCTTGAAAGGGAAGTCGCATAAAGTGATTGTAATCCAATATTGGAATAGGTTGATTTATATTGAGAAGATAAAGAATATAAAGATTGGCAAGCCTTGAGGCTTCAAATAATATATGTCATTCAACTAACAATATCTTTGATTATAGGTTCAAAGGTTCGTACGGCAAGAAATTTTTAAATCCAATTTTGGTAACACATGTTTTTTCAATTATTCCTTTAATTTTATCCTTTTGTGATTTTTGAGATTTATAAAATATGCACTCTTTACTAGATTTTAATGATTCACATTTGCATAGTTTCGCAGTGAAGGACATCGAAAAATGTAAGCGATAGATAGGGTTTATGTTATGTAAAAATGGTATGTTTAAAAATAGGTAAATCAAGACCTCAAAATTCAAAATTGCGTATTTAAGCGACAGGGTTTATGTTATTGTAAAAATGGTATACATCAGCAAAAATATATATGCGTAAACTTGCGCAAGTTTTTATGGTATGTAAGAAAATCGTAAACTTACGTAAAATTTAGCGTAATACTACGTAAGTCTTACGATGTGTAAGAAAATCGTAAATTTACATAAAAATTTTATGTAAATTTATGATTTTCTTATGCACTGTAAAACTTGCATAGTTTTACACTAAACCTTTTATGTAAGTTTACGATTTTCTTATATATTGTAAAAACTTGCGAAAGTTTATACTAAATTTTATACAATTTTTTTATGAACTGTAAAAATCGTAAATTTACACTAAATTTCTTACATAAATATTCGAACCCTTTCGAAATATTTTAGAACCAGAAAACAAGCTGGATCAATAGATTTGTAACCTGGATCGCGCATTGGACTAATTTTTCAAAATAGTTCGAAATAGTTTGAGGAAGTTCAAATTCTGTACTACAAGATCGGATTAGATCTTTTGTTTATAATTAGATTTTCTATTTTGTTTTTTTCACTTTTTTGTTTTTTTTTTTGTTTTCGTTTGTTTTTTTTGTTTTCGTTTGTTTTTTTTGTTTTCATTTGTTTTTTTTATTTTTTTTATTT
>QKWP01002060.1:68603-79572 GCA_003550325.1 Gigaspora rosea | reverse complement strand
TTTTTTTTTTTTTAGGGAACATTTTTCTGTTTTTTTTTTTAGAAACGTTGTATTTCAAAAAAAGGTAAAAATGTGTGAAAGTTTGATCTAATGTGTAAAATATAGCTTATATATACCAAACCAAAACCGCTAACCAAAAAAATTTTTACTATGATGCTCAAATATAACCTCACATAGATTATTCGGGGTCCTGGGTAATGCTTATAGAATATCTCATCGGAATCATATAGGTACATATATATACTTGTAATAGTATGGTACCTTATATGGAGTGTTTATGGTTAGTAATTGTTACCGCCCATCCTCTTCAATCAACACTCAAGATGACTATTTGCAGAGCTCATAATTAGCTTCGAAAAAATTATAATATTGAAATTATGCCGCAGTATAATCATATAATCCACATGATCAAAAGTAAGTAGTTTCAAAAATCTATACATTAATCCACAAAAAGATCTAGAAATATTATATGATCTATGGATATGAATGTCCATCTAATTTATTGATCTGCACACCCTGATTAATTAGATTAGATAATCTATGCATATATAATATATCGTTAAATGCAATATCATATATCAGCATGCTGGTAGGCCTAGTAAATGGTTAATATGATGTATTAAATTTAATGATTAATTAATTAATAGCATTAAAGTCACAAATACTAAGAAAGTAACAGAAGAATACTTTCCCCAATCATGTATATAAGGCCTTCATTTTCTCTTTCATCTTAACCTAGACTTTGATAGTTCCCTTGGAATATATAAATAAATTCAAAATCTCCAATCCTTAGATAGAAGATTGTATTAGATTAGTTATATTATCTTAATAAAATATAACCATGTCTTCATACATGTTAAAGCAAACACTTATCTTGCAACTTTACATATCTTAATATACATCTAGTTGTGACTTTTTCGAATAAAGCCTTATAAATCCTCTGGTTTAAGTTATATAACTACGCCCATTAACCCAATCAAATCACTATAAATATAGTTTGTTGAGCAAAGCCAAGCTCATCCCTCTGAATTATTTATAGAGGTTAATTTTGGGTATAACAATATTACTGTAGATTTTGCATTTGTTTAATGCATTTTTTTGTGTAATTCATTTGTGGCTGTAGCATCTTTTAAATTCTGGAATGAGCGTCTATACCTGTTATGCCTTGCTACTTTTGGTAATCAATTTGAGGATAAAAAGGATTTATGTCTTCTTTAGATAGATTTAGATCTGTTTATACATGATCCCTGCTATTGAGCAGGTTTGTTTACTTGCTTTTTTTAATTATTTTCGAAAATTATTCTGTTTGTGATTTTTGATATTTTTATTTTTTCACTAGCATTATAATTAATCTATATATATTAATTTATTTTACCGTTGAGTTTATGAAAAAAAGAAGATCAAAAGAACACAATTGAATAATTGACCAGCTAATTATGATCCAGAAAACAATTTAGCTGATCAGCCTGATTAATTAAACTCATCAAGAACTTCTGGTAATATTCCCAAATATATTAAACTGTTGTTAATATTGATTGAATTTCTCATTATAACCTTTATAAGGCAAACTATAATGTCGAATATTTAATTAATAAAGTATATGAAAAGTTGATATAGCTATGATTATTAAAATCTTTATTACAGTTAGACCTCTCTAAGTGCATATCTTTCTTAAGTGCTCACTTTAGCCCATCCCAAGTTTGGGACTTAATGATAAGTACACACCCTCCATACTCTGTACGTTCATAGATTTTGTAGTTCCAGACTTATATTGCACCTCTACAAATACATGCATATAATCTATATAAAAATTAGACCAATTAAATACTGGATAATCACATATTTAAATATTAATTTAAGTGTTCTATAAACTTCATTTATAATTTCATATGATTAAACAGTTCAAGGTTACAAGTAATTCTGTTTTCCGCTCTAATTAGGCCCAATTAATTCCAATAGCAGCTAGAAGTGTCAAAAATTGAAATCAATAAACATGTGTCCAATTGTTATAATAGTTCAATTAATTTTTCAGGCAAGTATTTAAGAAAGGAGCATTCAATTTTAATAATCATTTCTCTTTTATTTCAACAACAAAACTATCGTTAATATGAATATCACCTAGTTTTGGCATTTCTAAACATATGTACTATCAATCATATGTTCTTTCTTCTAATTGGCTGTATTTTTTTCGATATATTCTCTATAAGTGCACACTCTCTATAAATGCATACTTATGCCTGGTCCTAATGGCAAGCACTTAGAGAGGTTTAACTGTATCAATATATGGTAATAGAAGAGCTTGAATCTCAGTTACAAAATTTAAACCTTTATACTATAATTATCAATCAAGATGTTACATCTAAATATGATTTTCATAAATTAAACAAATCAACAAAATCACATTTTTAAAATTTTCTCTCAAGTTTTAGCCTTAATACACAATGTTTCTTAAAACAAATGAGTTGCTAGGGCTTCAATAAACTAAACAATATAAAGATTATAAAAGCTAACTCCACAAGGTAGTAAGCAATCTTTTTCAAGAGAAGTAATCATTTTGCCTTCTGTTATAAGATTCTTTGAAGTTTTCAAGATCGTAACATGAAAAATAGCTTGTTGAACAGGCACGAGCAAAAACTATCTATGAAATGCATCTTAGAAAAAACTGGTATCATTTAAAAATATAAAGAAAATAAGAAAAAACTAATTTGTAGTATACAGATTGCAATTTTGCTAATGCTGATTTTCTTTTTTTTTAATATTTAGCAACCTATATTCATGGTAAAATATGATAGAATTATATTCTTCTATTATTTACATTTTCACCATATTCTAATTTATTATACTAATAATGCCTTATAAGAATTTGTAATATAGGCTCAATATTAAAAAAAAGGACAAATTTGACAAAAAATTTTAGGTACAAAAAATTAATTATTTTACAAAGTATTAAACAAAATTGTGTAATGTTGGTACTATTTGATTTGTCTTATTGAAATGAATCAAATAGTACCAATATTATATAATTCATAAAATAATTAATTTTTTGTGTGTATTTTTTTTTGTCAAATTAGCCTTTTCTTAGCACCAAACCTATATATTTTTAGTGGTATAGATTCTATTCTTTATTAGTTACACTATCAACATCAAAATTTATTGGATTCAGTTTTTGAAGAACCAAATTTTATACAACTATTGAATTAGCTTTTGATACTATTTTTCTTTTAATGAACCCAATTAGTAGTAATTAGAATAATAACAATATTAATTTATATACAATATTTAAAATATAAAAACCAAGCACAAATAAAATTGCTTGAGCAATAAAGAATAATATATAGTATTTAAATTTTTGGTACATGGCTATAAATAATAAAAATATTTGGAGTAATATACTAATTTCAATAAAAAATAAAATTTACATACTATGGTCTTTTATTAATTCAATTAATAAATACATTTTTAACTATTCTTAAAGTAACTAAGCTAACTATTCTCTAATAGGTCTAATTATAAGTTCATATAGTACAGGTGGCTATAGAATACTAGTAGTTTTATTTCTGCTTAAATCTTTTGATTCACTTATAGTTTGTTCTTAAAAATAAAATAGTACTATACAAATACAATATTTTAGTACTTTGTACTTTTTGTTAAATAGCTTTCAAAATTATAGTAAGTTGTTATGAATACTTATATTATATAGTATAAAAACTTTTATAAATTAGTAAAATGTAAAGCTGCTGATACTATAAAAATAAAACAGAAGGATGTCTCTAGAAGCAAGATTCTTTTTGGTTTTATTTTTTTATTTTATTTTAAACTTAACTATGATATAATATTTAATGTTTTAAGTTGTTGTACTATATATCATGAGAGTAGCTGATTTTATAAACTCCTAAAACATGTAATTAAAAACAAGTCACTGTTGCGATTTACTATAAAACATATATACTGTATGTTGATTACTCAAATTTCATAGTAAAAAATTACTCTACTAATTTGTGTAATATCATAACTGACTGTTATATCATTTTATAATTAGGGCATGCTATTTATTATGTGATTTTAATATGGATACATGGGTCAGAGTAGTGATTACATCTATATATAATATATAATATATATATTAAATTAGAACATTAATAAGGCACACTACTAGTATTAAACACTACAAGTGTTTTCATCAATCAAAATTTATAAAATTTGTATAATTTGAAGATCAGATGTAACCTTAATTTTTTGAAAAAATGTGTTTTTTTTTAAAATGTCAATAATAAAAAATTCTGTTTAAGAAACCTATCTTTGCATTTTAACAAAAAGAAATTTCTTGCAAAATTTTGTATATACTATAACATAAACTCTAACTCTAACTCTAATATCAAAAAAATTTTTTGTATATTATAATTTGTATTAAAATTCAATCACAAGGTTGTATTATTTTTTTCTTTAACCAAGTGCTTTTTTCAGTAATTCTCCTTTGAACAACATTCACACCTATTTTAGATATGTTAGCTTGCTTTATACTGCCCAAATTGACATTCTGGGTCCCTTCTCTCATAGTATTTTAGTTCTTATCTAATGGAATTCTAGCTACTCAAAAAGTTACAGTAATGAAGGCTTTATCTGGCTTGCCTTTCATCATCCAAATACTGTATAGGTTTGTACCAATATTATTTATACTTCTAGCAGGACTAGCTGATCTTTTTTAGTTTGACTTCTGTTGGTATGTAATATTACACAAAAAACTGCCAACAAGTTTTCTTTGGTTATTTTCCAAATTGGGTTCTAACTATCATATTCAAACTACTACTAACACAGGTCAAAATAAGGCAAATCAGATTCAATTGGCATTACAAGATCCTGATATGAATCTGATTTGAAACGGATATTTGGCACAAATAATACACTATTAGGATACAATTTAGTTTCATATCAGCATTCAAGACATATTAGCAAACCAATAGCTCAATAGATAAATCAATAAAGCTGTTAAATAAAATTTTGATAGCTCTATCAATTTTTCTATTGAGCTATCAGTTTGCTAATATGTCTTGAATGCCAATATGAATCTGAATTGTCCTAATGATGTCCTATTTGTGCCAAATATCTAATTCAAATTAGTTTCATATCAGAATCTTGTGATGCTAATTTGAACCTAATTTACTTTATTCAACCTGTGTAAGTAGAATTGAACTGGCAATCTTCGATTGAAAACCTGAGAGCATAACTGCTATACTATTGACTTGCAAGTCTAAGGTTTTGCATTATATATATATTAAAATTTATATATATAATAATACAAAGTCTGAGAGTGTATTAAACTAAACTCTTTCTGACAATAACTTGAACCAAATTTTTCACACTTGAAGAAAAAAAAATTTTTTGTTAGAGCATTGCTTATATATAATATATAGTAGAATAACTTAGAAAAATAGTTTTTATAAAGGTCAACCTACTCTTAGAGGACTCTTTTGTATATTTAGCATGCAAGCCAAAGCATCTTCTTACAAGATAACTGGAAGAAAGTGAAGCCTTGTATAAAAATTTTGGCAAATGTTATAAAGGCTTTTGTTGACAAAATATCCTGTAGCAAAACAATAGAAAACAACAAAAATAATGAGTTTTTGATTATATACTTCTTTAAGTTTGATACAAGTGATTTCTATTTTGTTTTTGCTCTTCTGCCTTTTTTCCAAAATTTTTTCAAAAAAGTGGGTAAATTATTTACTCCTATTAAAAGATCAGCATTGTTTACCTTTTCCAAATTTGACAAACTCAGTAGAATGCACTATGTATTTATTTTGGTAACAATACAGTACTACTCCAGATGATAGTGATCTATATCTATAGTTAAAGAGATATTTGATAATGGATATAAGTTAGAAGAAAATTTTAATGATAAGGTAAGTTTATAGTAGAGATATACAATCATTACATTTGTTATATAATTTTTTCTAAGCCTAGCACAGGTTATAATAGTGCCACAGATCACTTTTCTTTAGAGATTTTTTTATTTTTTTATTTTTTATTTTTTGAGAGTTTTTTGGTTTTATTTGTATGTTGTTCATTATTTTTTATTCCCTTTTTACTTTTCTCTTTACTTTAGTTTTGTTTTCTCCATCTCTATTGAAGTTTATTTCCTTCAGTATAAGATTTGCTAAAAGAAATGCACTTTTTATAGTATAGCAGTCCAATTGTATTTTTCAGTATAGTTTTGTATACTGATGCAGTAAGTCACACTTGAATATCATATTTTGAATGCAGATGATATCAAACTTAGTATTAGATTAATATGTAATAGTTACTATTCAATATAAAATCTAATAAAGTCTTGGTGGGACTGCCAATGTAGAAAAAATACAAAATTTAACGATCTCATAACTCTATAATTGGATTTTAATAATTATAAGCTTGTTAGAATTGTCTTATTAAGATAATTGTTTTGGTAGTAAAATTATCTAAAATGGACTAGTAGATCAAAAGTTATTTAATATTATATATTTTTTAATATATTATAATTATTAGCAGTTTATTAGCCAATCAGAATTGAGATAGAGTGTTTGCACCATACATAGATAGGGTAATACTAAGTAAAAAAATTACATAATAAATGGTACACCCCTTATATAATTTAAAATTTTAAACACTAATCTCTATTAATTTATTATATCATTACTTTATTATCTTTTTATTTCACAATAAACCAATTACTTAATCAACAATTACCTGCCTTGCCACTATCACAAATCCAAATCCATAATTAAGATTTGCCCAGTTTTGATTTCTTGCAATAAAGCTAATAAAATTTGGTACAACACTAGAAAAATAAACCCAATTTCAAGCTTTACCTATAATTTCTTCAAACTATGTATAATTTTAAAAGGCTTGAATCATCTAATTGAGTTACAGTAATTCATAAATTGATATTTCTGGTTTTGTATGACAGTGTTGCACAGCTACCTAATTACTAAATTTAACAAATAGTTCAGGTTAGTAAACTGTTTAACAAGTTTTTGTATTAATGAGATTCTTCTTATGAATCCTTTGCCATTAACATATAATGATCTTTAAGTAGTGAATTAGTATTAAAAATTTTATGCTCTCATGTTCTTTTAAGAATAATCACTTTTAATTTGAGGACTTTATAAAATTTAAGTCTATAATTATATTTTCTATATAAATATTTAAAGTAATAAAAAAAATTATTTTAATTAATTTAAGAGTTTAAAATAATTAAGTTCTAAAATTTATTTTGTTAGTCAGTTGTATAGAGAATAATTTAGTTGTTCTTGAATCATGAAAATTTTTGAATAATCATCAGAAAATTTTTTAAATAGATTATAATTAATTACTAGCTATATGGGCTACTAATTGATATAACCAAATAATTATAATTGATTACTAGATGTGTGAGTGCTACAATACGGAACAGTAAAAAACATCCAATCTATACATATGAGTGCCAATTTTTGGTGCTTATATAATCAATTGGTGCAAATTAGTAATATCCAATAAATAATATTTTTATTGCAGTTTCTAGTAATAATGATTGGATCAAATACTTGACTAATCAAGCATTTATAAACAATTTTATTATTTTAAAAACAGTATAGTTTACATGCATATAATTTATAATTATTTATATTTTTAAAGTACTAAATAATTATTTCTAATAATTCTTCTACTACCTCTTTCTAGTCTTTTCTTGATCTTTTTTCTTCTGGTAGTACAATTATATCTACTAGTAGTTCTTCTATAACATTAAATTTTGCTTGAATATTTAAAGTTGCTAAGTTTGATATAATTATATTGAATATTTGTTTGGTTAATAATAATATTTTAGGAAACCTGTTTGTTTTACTAAAATTATATGTTTAAACAATATCAATTTACAAATAACTATTTTGCTGACAATCTTTTTTTTTTTTTTTTTTTTTAAATGTTAATGGTGAGACCTTGCTCTTATCTTTAGACAATCATTTTTAGTTCTTTTATTAAATCCTAAAAGATAGATTTTTGAAAGAATATAATAATAACAATATTATCCAGACTTAGTTATAATGCTAGCTGAATTAGTTGCTATTATATTTTTCAAAAAATAACTTTAAGAATTTTGTAATAAAACCAAGTAATTTTATTTATTATGGTTAGAATCAAGTTTAGAATTAGAGTAAAGTTTTATTTGTAATATGAAACTTACAAGTATAACTACCAAAATTATTTATATAAAAATACAAATTTGCTTAGCATTATATAAATTTTAGATAATTATTATTTATAATTTTATTATATTAAAATATATATTTAAACTCTATATATAATTATTTGTTAAATGGGCTAATTGGATGCATTTCTATTAATGTGATATATTCAAATTGAAGATCAAATTGTTGAATATGACCAATCAAATTGCATATTATTATAATCTGATTTCCTATTTTGAAAATTAATTACTTGATTGTTACTCAATTCTAAAAAGAAAAACAACAAATTGGCACAATTTGTGCTGAATTATTCTGGTTGTGGGCCAGATTTATTATTTTATTATAATGCTATAATAATATGATTTTGGCACATCAAATAATCTTTATATGCATCAAATTCACCCATATGTATATTATGTATAGCTCATCTAGTAATTTTAGCTAAGTAAAATAATTGGTAGTAAAAATAAAGAACAAATTATTTATAGTTAGTAAAATAATACAAAACTATAATTATAAGAAATAATTTGAAATAATACATCTATTAATAAACTAGTTATAATAATCTATATAATGAAAATAAAATAACCTTCCAAAAATAAACAAAGAAATTATATAAGGCTGTACAAATTTAATTACTTGATTTTTATAATATAGATTTTTTAAAATAATGCGACCAGTAGCTTTGTTTAAAAAAAATTTTATATAAAAAGTTTTATAAAATGGATATAATTTTCATAAAATCCTATTCAGTTATTAAAACATAAAAATTTTTTTTTAAGGTTTCCAATTTTGACCTGGCTAGATTATGAAAACCAATTAATTAATATTTCATAGTCTAATAGATTAAATAAATTTCATTTTTGAATAATAATATTTAAAATTTTTGTACATACAATTAATAGTATAAAATATATTGTTTTATTCTTTTTTTTATAAGTCCAATTAATTAATTATTTTAATCTAGAGGATCTTTTAATTCTTTATCAAATTTATTTGTCAATATTTCATAAATTTGATTTAATTTATTCTCAAAATTTTCTGTTTTAGTAATATTTATATTTATTTATTTATTTATTTTTTTTAAATGTTAAAGGTGAGACCTTGCTTTTATCTTTATTAAATTTAATAGAAACTTTTTACAATACTAAAAGAAATTTCATTTTTTTTAAATCTAATGCTAAGAATAAAAACTTAGACATATATCTAAGTAAACCTAAATACTTATCTGCGGCCTAAACCTACCAGAGTGGCCAAGGCTCACCTAGATTTGTGTATATGTAAGAATATCTGATGAAGGTGTAAAGAATTTGATCCATTTATATAACCAAGTTTCAATTTTTTGTAGTGAAATATCAAAAATGTAATTATGACTATCTTGTATATTTTTTGAAGAGTTGGATTTAGAAAATGTACTAGAAAGAGAAGATGAAGCTTGGGAGTATAATGCTTGATTTTGAGATCTAGAAATGCAGTATGGGATCCAAATATTTGTATAAATTTGCTGATTGATATGAAGTAAGAGTGAAATAGTGAGAAAGCAGGCAGATTTAGAAGATGTAGTAAGTTCATATAGAGTAGAGATAATATCCAAAGGTATCAAACCAGATAAAGTAGAAAGCAAAGAAGGTTGGTTGGGAAGTTTATGAATTTAAAAGCTATTCAAGTTCATAATTTGAGTGTATAGATTCTCAGCAGCTAAATTAGTGATTTCAAGTTTGTTAGGACTTAGTATATGAGCTAAGGAGTCTTTTATAAGTTGGAATAAAGGTTTAGAAGTAGGACAAATAATCCAGTATAAGAGTTCACTTGCTTGTTGGCAGAGGTGACAGGTATTAGAGTAAGATGGATTTCTTCGATGAAGAATATATAGAGCAGGGAGATCATCTAAAAGTATTTTAATTCTAAAAGATTTGAGTGAAAACTATGTGAATAGTTTGAAATTTTTTGGTTATTATTAATATATAACCAGGTAGCATTCCAGGTAATATATTGTGATATTGGTAGCCATTGTTGAAAATTATTTTGAGAGAACCAGAGAGCAAGTATATGTGCATGGCAAATAGTTCTAACACAGTGATGGATAGGAAGTTCAATAGAAATATTATCAACAGAAAGAGTAAAATTGTGATTGTAAATGTTCTGTGAATCAAAAAGAAGGTATAGGGCAGTTTGATGACAGCGAGCTAGTTGATCAGCTTTGTTATTGAATTCATCATTTTGGTGTGCAATAACTTTATGAAAAGTAATATTAAGATTGTATGATCTAATAAAGTTTAATAAAGTATTCCAGATAGGCCAATAAGGTATATTAAAGGGTTTAGAGAGAGGCATAGTATGAATTAAGCTACTGTATTTGGATATTATAGATTGGGAATCTGTAAAGATTTGTATAGAACAGTTTTTAGGAGCAGTACTAATAGCTGATAAAACTGCTACTAGCTCAGCTTTAAAAGAACATGGCCAAAATTTAATTTGTGATTGGAAAGTATATAAAATGTTCTGGTTATGCAATTGTATCCAGCCAATACCCATAGAGCACTGAGAATTGCCCAGATCAATAACAGAACCATCAGTATAAAATGTTAATTCTGTTAGATGACTATTGTAATGGCAAATTGATTGCAAGGTATCAAGTGCAGGGCTAGAGTGAAAGAAAGAAGGTATTTGTGCTGTTGGTATAAGAAGATTTGGTAATATTGGAATACTTGTTGGATTTCTTGCTGCAGTTGAAAAAATAAGGTCAAGGTAGTTGGCATTTAGGTTTA
>QKWP01002060.1:45309-68583 GCA_003550325.1 Gigaspora rosea | reverse complement strand
ATTAGTGATGCCACCGAAATTGATTTTTGAAAAAGGCCTATTTCGTCTTCATTAGAGAAAATTAAAATTTTTTATAAGAAAGAGCAAATAAAATTTATATAGATATGTTCCTTATAATTTCGTCTATTCAAAAAAAGTATCAAATAATTTCGTCTTTTAAGTAAAATAGGTCAAAAACAATTTCTTCTTCAAATTTTAATTTCAGGTTTTAGAACCCAAAATGCTTTCATCCTCATGTATAGTTGGTATAAAAAGATTTGGTAATATTGGAATACTTGTTGGATTTCTTGCTGCAGTTGAAAAAATAAGGTCAAGGTAGTTGGCATTTAGGTTTACAGATTTGTCAGGATTAAGTCTTCCAAAAAATTTGGTGGCATGGCTTGTTGGAATAAGAATAGTACATTTGTTTGCAATAATGTTGGAATTGAGATAGCAGTTAGAGCATGGATATGTAATAATAGATGGTTTTGGGTATAATCATGTAAATTGTGGCTGAATATTGCATTGCCAATGTGTGATAAGAGTATAATCTGAAGTACTAGATTGTCGACATGTCTTGCCAATAACTATTTGATTATCAAATAAAGTAATAAGCCAAGGTTTAGTGTATTTGGAGAAGTGTCCAGTAGTATAGCTGTAGTAGTTGGTTTGCGGTAAATTGAAGTGTGGGTAAATAGTATGTTCATATGTATGACTTGTTGTTTGGTCTTCCAAAAAGGTAAACTACAAGGGAATTTTGCCTTTTGGAATTTTGTTAAGTCTGGGTGAAATATGTTTCCAATCAAGCAAACAGGAGTTGTCAAAGGAGGTGAGTTAATCAAGAAATAGAAGATGATGATGTCTAATTTGTTTTTTGAAGGTAGGAAATTTAGAATGTGAAGATAGTATAGATTCAAGAAAAATTGATCCCTCTTTGATAGTAAATGGAATATTAAAGTTAGGATTAGAATTAATAGTCCATCCCAGATGTTTAAAAAGTTGAATAATTTTGAAATTAGTTGTATAGCGATTAGGGCCATCTATAGTATGATTAAGGTGCGAAAAGATGCTAATAGATGACCAAAGGTTATTTTGGATTTGCTGGATTCGAATATGAGTTGTAGTAACGAGTAGGTTGTTGTCATTTAAGCGTTTAATAAAGTTAGAGATATGGTGTTGGAGCTGTATATTCCAAATATTTTTAATACTATAAAGTTGAGGATGAAGGAGTGTACTAGTAGAAATAGTGCGACTTAGTTTGGCCTTGTGCTTGACTAGACCTATATGGTGCAAAAGATATTTATGTTATTTTATCTAGTGGGTCTTTTAATACATCATTTATTTTATTTGTCAAAGTCTCATCTATTAGTTTTTTTAATTTTTCCTCAGAATCTTCTGTTTCAGAAATTTCCAGAATTCTAGAATCCAAACTTTTTTTATCTTCAACAGTTTCTATATATTTTTTAAGCTCTTTAACTGAAGCTCTATACCATCTAAAAATTTATAATATTAATTAATATAAAGTATAATTTCAATATAGATAAATAAATATTATTTACAAAATTTCTGGAAACCAATTAGTTTTTCTTCTTTGATGAGGTAACATCCAAAAAAGTTCAATTTCAGATAATATCTAAAAAAAGTTATAGTAATTATTTTATACTATTTACAGATAATTATTAAATAAAATTTTTTTTTACCTCTCCTCTTAGTTGTAAAAAATATTCTTCATTATTTCTATCATCAATAGCATTTCCAAGTAATGAAATAAACAAATTCAATAAATAAACAGTTGTAAAAAATGAAAATATAACCAATAAAAATGCTAATGTCCAGTTATTTTTTAAAACCCTTGACGAAACATAACTCAGATCACCTAAAAATAAAAAATATAATTTTAATATTTTTGTTAAATTTTGTTTGATAAATTATTTTACAGTATAATACCTGTTAGCATAAAATATACAGCCAAAATTGAAGTGCTAAACATTGTAAACAAATTTGTGCTATCATCTGGAGTTTCAATAAGTGTTGATTGTCCAACAGTTCCATTAGATGAAATAAATTAATATGTTGAAACTAAGTTCCAAGGATTATTTACATCATCAATAAAACTTGGCTAATCATAAAAATAATCACTAGTAGGCCTTAATAAAAGATGCAAAGAATGGGCAAAAGCTAAAACTAAAATTCCTAAAACAACAAGAAATGAAAAGCCTTTTTGTGCTACTCCTATCATAATTGCAAAATAAGTACCAAAATAATCTAAAGTACAGAAGAATAGTAAAAATTTGATTTCAAGCAAAAAGGCAGCAATAGTAGTAATCCAAGTTGACAGAGTTTTATCATGCAGCCATATTAATGAAGTTATTGTTGGAACTAATATTGCAGCAAGATCTATTATAAAATTACAATAAAATAAATTATAAAATTATTAATATTATAAACAATTATATATTCCAATTAATTATAAAATTAAATATATATACCAAACCAATAGACCTCGGGTCCAATAGCATAGCAGTTATGCTCCGAGGTCGCAAATCAGAAGGTCGCTGGTTTGAATCCTGTTGGTGGCGAACAACAATTTTTTATGAAGAGGCTTAGCAGGCGTAATAATTACGAAGCAGGCTGTTGAGGCTTAGACCTGGCGTTCAAACACCTTGGAATTTGAACTTGTTAGTTTGGAACTACAATTTGTTTAACTGAAGTCACAGACGTAGTGAAAATCAAGTCACGAACTCCTGGCGGGTTTTACCGAGAGACTAGGCCGTTGAAAGACGTGGTGGATGGTTAGTCCAGGGTTAAAACCTAAAAAATAAGACTATAAAGGACTGCCGTCCTACTATAGCCAACTTCAGGCCACAGATAAAGTAGTCTGAGTCAGTGTCTTCATATGTAATTTGACAAATCTTTGTATTATAAAATATGTACTTTAAAAAATTCAAATAATTAATAAAATTGATAAGCTGAATGGTCTCGGTTGTTAAAATCTAAAAAAAAAAATATATACCAAACCAATTCCAAGGACTAGCAATATATGCTATTGGCTTATAAATGAATTGACAAACTTCAAAAATAAAATGAAACAGACCAAAGGAAATAGTTGCAACCAAAAGAATTGCTTAATTATTCCAAGAAATTTTATGCTCTGGAATTGTTGAAACAATTAAAAAGCAGCACATAAATGTTGAATATATTGCCCATATTATAAAATAATAAAGCCTCCCATAGGTGTTCCATTTGAAATTGATAAGTGCTTTAATATTCCACCATTTATAAAAATCAGAAGCATCCAATAGCGAGGTAAAAGGATTTCTTTGCAAATAAAATAATTCACTATAAGAATAATTTTTAGAATATGTTGCAAACCTAATAATGGAAATATTAAAAGTACAGTTTTTTGAGGATATATAGTAGTGTAAGATAGATAAAAGCAAATAAGGAAATGCTAAAATTTTATAAACTTGTGGATAAGATTTTTTTAACAAATCCCATTTTTTTGAAATCCAAAAAATAAAGTAATTGAAAAATGAAGTATTAGATAAATAATGTAAATCAATATAGTTTCTGTAATGCTGAAGATTAAACAATAATAAATCATGATTATTATGATAAAAAATAGGTTTAATATGGCCAATCAACATATTTGTCTTGGACAAAAATTCTTCTGTAAATCTTTTATTTTTATTAGATTTTTCCAACATTGTTAATATAGAAGCAATATGATTGGTTATTAATATAAAACTGTAAATGTCACCTTTCTTAAGCATTGACAGGCTAAGACAATAACAATAATTAGGTAATTCATTAAGTTTTATCTGATCAAAATACCATTCACGCTTTAAAGATAATCTAACTATATCTTTGCCATATGATTTTATAATGCTGAGTTTTTCACTTCTAACTCCAGAAGATCTGCCTGTGTATACTTTTATAAGTAAGTGCAGCAGGAGTTGGTGACGATAAGATTTCAAAGAATTCTTTTTAAATAAAGTGAGAAGATTAATTATAGAATGTTTCAGAAATTTGGGTACTTCAAATATATTTTCAAATTCAAGTTCATCACACCAACAATAAATTAATTTTATTTTAAAATCTTCTTCAGAATGATCTATTGTATAGATCTGTATGCTTAATTGGCAAACCAACAATATGTCACCATTTTTGAGTACTTTAATTTCAAGGATACTACCATAATCTAATTTAAATTTGTTTTCTGCATATATTGTTTTGTCAGTCTTATAGTTGTTAGATGAAACCTTGAGGTTTTGCGCTGACAAAACACGAAACCTTGTTTCGTCTTTCGTCAATTAAAATCTCAAATAACGAAATGATGAAGGGTGACAAAACTGGTGAAAGGTGACGAAACTGATAAAAGGTGATGAAACTGCAAAGGGTACAAAACTAATAAAAGATGAGAAACAGAAGCAAGTGTAAGTAAGGGTGCCACTGGCTCCTACATTTATGTTTATATAAAACTAAAATTTAAAACATACAATTATATCAATTTTAATAAGTAACTTAAGAAGTAATTTATCAATTAAGCTATTCCACATATTTCTGTATATCGATATCAATTAAAAAAAATTATTACGCCTATTAGCTAAATCAATAAAGACTTTATTAATAAATTAGTACAGATAATAAAATTTAATAAGATGTACATACATTGTTTTCGGATCTTCAATTATAAACTATTATTATGCTTGTCAGTTAATGTTTCACTCAAAATTGGTTTATTTCCAAAATTTTTCAGATTTATTCCAAATTCCGAAATCAAGATATAAATTTAATAAAATCCAATAGTTCCGATATTATCCGAAATTCAAATATTATAATAATTAATGCGAAGTTTATCTATCCTATTCAACAGACTATTTTATGTCAATTTGAATAGCTTATTTTAAATACTGTTGAACTTTCCAAAACAGAACCGATCCTGTCAAAGTTGGCAACCTGTAATCTCATAAAAAGTTTATTTGCAAAATCTGTTTCTGCTATATGAAATCTAATAGTTTATAATGGTTTTAGATTTGATGACCTCTCAATACTGAACAAAATCTGCTCACCACGGTTTAACAGTATGTATTTAATAAAATGTTCAATTCTTTATTGGGATACATTAAGATTCTAGTTATTTATATATATTCGAAGTACATTAATGATTTTATGCATATTCATGAATTTAAATCTTCTGAAACCAATATGCATACTAAACAGCTTTGTATTAGTATTAAGAGCCCATTAGATTTGAAACAATTATAAATTATTAGATTTATATGATGGCAAGGGACTTGGTATATTAATTTCTTATTAGATTTCAATTTCGATGGAATTGGTTTTAGGAAGTTCAACAGTATGAATCTAATAGCTTATAATGTTATCAAATCTGATTACTTCTCAATACTGATACAAGATCTATCTATTATACATAGCAGTTTTTGGAGAGTTAACAGTAGTTGAAACTGGATAGTGAGGCTTCTTGCATATTCAATTATCTGATTAATGGAATTTTGAGTACATGATTGGAGCATATTTGAATATACTCAATCATAGCTTCAGACTCTTTAAATTAAGTCTATAATATGGGCAATTACAAAATTTTAAAAAATGTATATTAAAAAAATTAGTATTGCCTTAATTTCAGATTTAGATTTGGTAAAATATTTATATAAGAAATTTAATAAGTGGTCTTTGAGAAAGTTAATAAAAATTATAAGTTGCAGTATGTTATAAATTATCATTAATTTTTTAAAATAATATAATATAAAAACTTACAGAATAACAAAAATATTCTTGTTTATATTTTATTATATATAAAATAATTTAATATAAATATAAAAAATAGTTTTTTAAAATATTAAATTTTACTTACTAATCATCATCAGCCATTAATAAATCTTCTGGGTTCCAATCATAATCTTCAGGCTCAAAAGTTTGATTTTCTTTATTATTTTCTATAGGTTCATTATTTTCTGATAAATAGTCATTATCACTATCATTATCATCAGGAAATTTTTCCAAATCATCAATAAAAATTCGATCATCTAAATCTAACCCTTTTTCCAAAAATAAAACCAAATCTTCTTTAGTTTTTATATTACTTTGAGATAAAGAATCTGAATCTGAATTTGATTCTAAATAATCATTAAATAATATTTTTTTATCAAAGTCTTCTTTTTTTAAAGTTTTTTCAAATGTTTTACTATTTGTTTGCTTTAATATTTTTAATAATTCCTCTTCAGCCATTTCATTAGCAAAGTATGAAAGTTCTTTTTTAGCATTAGAATTATAAAAAGTGCATAATTTTGCTATAGTTTCTAATTTTTCAGTACTAAGTTGAATACGTTTGTTTCCAGTTAATCAAGTAAGTAAAAAAAAATTTCTTTCACAAGATGCACTATTAGGAGTAATAGCTAAAATTTTTAATGCTATTTCTTGTAAATAATTTGGTTCAGGTTCTAAAGAATTCCACCATAATAATGGTGTATCGTGTCCTTGAGTATATGATGCATCATAAGGATATTTATTTTCTTTATATAAACGAAGATGGGCTGCTATAATATTACCACTAGTACAATTATTATTTAATTTTTGCCATATTGTGCCTACTATTAAAATAATTCTAGAAAATTGCCCTTTTTTAAATCCAAGATCTAAATTATAAAATTAATAAAATAATTAATAATTTAAAATAGTTTATATTTAAAATATACTTACTTCGAAAATTTGGTGTTAAAAAATATCCTAACAAATATAAATCATCATCAAATTCTTTAAATCTTTTGTTTATAATACTAAAACAATATCTACGAAATTCAGGTTGTTGATGAATTGGTAATTTTTTAATTGCAGCAGCAGATTTTGCTAAGCTTAAATAACAATCACCAAGATTTGCACATTTGCTTTCTAATAATAAAATAGATTTTTTTAAAGATAATAAAACAAAATTTAGTATTTTTAAATAATTAAAAAAAGTATAACGATTAATAATATTATTAATTTGGTCATTTGTTAAAATATTATCTTCAGCAATCTAAAATAAATTAATTATAATTAAAACATTTTAGTTAATATTTAATATAAATAGATATATATAATTAGTATAAAATTATAATTTATTAAAATTAAATATTTAAATTAATTTAACCAAATTTATAAATAGTTTGAATTAGAGTAAAAGTTAGTTTTTATTTAGCTTAAAATAAATAGTTTTTATATATTATAATTTTATAATAATTTTATATATTTACTTATACTAAATATATCTATAATAAATTACCCTTTTTAAAACTTTTTCTAAACGTATTACACTTTCAACTGAATCACTTGCAGTAGTCCATCTAGTTTTTGAATAATTTTTAAGACCACCTCCATCAATTTTATATTCTTCTATTAATAATCTTATTTCTGCTCCTTTAATTTATAAGTATACTAGTTCGATGGGTGGTGCGAAGCACCACCCATCTTATTTGTTTTTTTTGTATTTTTTTTGTTTTTTTTTTTTTTAGATTATTATATTACCATTAAAAATTCAGAACTTATTATTTATTGCAATATTATAATATATAATTAATTTGATTGTATTGCATATATAATTTTGGTTTGAATTTACTAATGTGGTATACTTAGTGGTTAATGTTGGGTTGATATTATATTATCATAATTAATACCATAATTTGATGTAAAAAATTCTATTATAGAACTTCTTGCTATTTGGTGACTACAGTATGTAGTTAAGGTTGAGTTTGTTGCATTAGAATTATTATTTCTATCTTAATTCAGTATACACTATAGTTAGAGTTAGCATTGTAATTATTGAGATTTTTGTATAGATATTTTTATCACAGAACTTACTACTTTAGTTACAGAATACATAATTATGGTTGAATTGGTTGTATTAGATTATTATAATTTACTGTGTAGAATTCTGTTACAGATCTTATTTTCTAATGCAGTATGCGCTGTAGTTAAGGTTGAGTTAGTATTAGAGTTATCATGATTTCTATTTTTAAGCAAGCAGGATTAAAATTCATACTCATACTGTTAATTATTGAATGATTAAATGATTACGGTTAATAATACATGCATTTTTCTAAAACCAATCATTAAGTGAACAAAATAAACGTTGTTCTCACCCTGGTGACTTCATTGAAAAGATAATTGATTACGGTTAATAATACATATATTCTGAACACGATTATTAAATGTACTCACCCTGGTGAATTCATCGAACAGATAAATAATTACGATTAATAATACATCTATTCTCCTGAAACATGACTGTTTAAGCGAACAGAATTAAATTTTGTACTCACCCTAGTGATTTCATCGAACGAATAAATGCTAATGCTGAAATTTGGAGTCTCGATTTGAAACTATAAACTTTGCTAAAATCCACACATACTTTTTAAATATCAAATCTACCTCCAAACCTTATTCTAACCCTTTAAGACAAAACTGAGAAAAAACACCCCCAAAAAATTTATAATTTCATATCAAAATAGGTTAAAATTTCAGCATCGGTTGTTTAGCTATGACAATGGTGATGGTTCATTCTCCTGAAATGCGATCATTAAAGCTAACAGAATTAATCTTTGTACTCACCTCGATGACTTCATCGAACAATAAATAATTATACAAAATATTACACACACTCTTCTTAAAAACAATTATTTAAGCAAACAGAATTAAACTTTGCACTCACCCATGATTTCATCGAATGGATAAATTACTACAGTTAATATTACATAATTCTGAAAACGATCATTAAAGTGAACAGAATTAAACTTTGTGCTTGCCTTAGTAGAGTGTCCAAGGTGCTGTAGTGCATAATTCTGCTCACACTAAAAATAATTTTTTTATATTGACTTGTAAGAAACATGTGATTTAAATCATTTTCAAAATCAAATTACAATGTAAAAAAAATTATTTTTGAGTGAGCAGACATCGAACAGATAAGTAATTACGGTTAATACTATACACATTTTTATGAAACATGATCGATTGTGTGAACAGAATTAAACTTCGTCTTATTTTGGTGATTTCATCAAATGGATAAATTATTACAGTTAATAATACATACATTCTCCTGGAACACAATTGTTAAGTAAACAGAATTAGAATTCATATTCACTCAGGTGACTTTATCTAACGAATAAGTGATTACAGTTAGTAATGCATACATTTTCCTGAAGCAAAATCATTAAAACGAACAGAATTAAATTTTGTACTCACCTCGGTGATTTCATCGAATGGATAAAAGGTTACAGTTAATAATACATAAATGATTGTCAAAGCGAACTAAATTAAACTTTGTACTCATCAAATGACAGAATTTAACTTCGTACTCACCCAGTAATTTCATCGAACGGATAAATAATTACGATTAATAATATATACATTTTCTTGAAACATGACAGTTTAAGCGAATAGAATTAAATTTTGTACTCACCCTAGTGATTCATCAAACAGATAAATGACTGCTGCAGCTGATGCTGAAATTTGGGGTCTTGATTTGAAACTATAAGCTCTGCTAAAATCTACACATACTCTTTAAATATCAAATTTATCTCCAAATCTTACCCTAACTCTATAAGACAAAACCGAAAAAACACCCCAAAAATATTTAAAATTTCATAACACAATAGGTCAAATTCAGCATCAGCTGTTTTCAGCATTAGCTATAATAATAATTATGGTCAATAATATATACATTCTCCTGAAACACGATTACTAAAATTAACAAAATTAATCTTTGTACTCACCCCTGAGATTTCATCGAACAATAAATGATTACAGTTAATATTACACACATTCTTTTGAAACACAATCATTTAAGCAAACAGAATTAAACTTGTACTCAACCCGTGGTTTCACCGAATGATAAATTGCTACAGTTAATATTACATACCAGATACATTCTCCTGAAGCATGATCATTAAAGCAAACAGAATTAAACTTTGTACTCACCCTAGTAGAGTGTTCAGGGTACTACAGTGCATAATTCTGCTCACACTAAAAATAATTTTTTAACGTGTGATTTAAATCATTTTCAAAATCAAATTACATTGTAAAAAAAATATTTTTAGAGTGAGCAGATCGAATGGATAAATAATTACAGTTAATACTACACACGTTTTTCTGAAACATGATTGATTGAGCGAACAGAATTAAAATTCGTTCTCACCCCGTTGATTTTATCAAATGGATAAATTATTACAGTTAATAATACATACATTCTCCTGAAACACGATTTTTAAGCAAACAGAATTAGACTTCATATTTACTCAGGTAACTTTATCTAATAGACAAATAACTACGGTTAATAATGCATACATTCTCCCGAAGCAATTAAAACGAACAGAATTAAATTTTGTACTCACCCCAGTTATTTCGTCGAACAGATAAAAGATTACAGTTAATAATACATACACGATTGTCAAAGCAAACTGAATTAAACTTTGTACTAATCCTAGTGATTTTATTAAACAATTATTATAATTTATATATTGATTATTCAAATTGGAAAGCTTAACTCTGTTGTCACTGTTAATACATCAATATAATGATTCGTGTATAAAAATAAGTCTCCTCTCCCACTCATTGGTCATGTTTAATTACAACTAAACGATCAAATGTCGTAATGCAGTAGTTATCATAATGTTGAATGCAGCCAATCACAAATGTTGGTGCAAAGAGGTAGAGATCATGTGTACATAAAGTGAAACAGTCTTTGAAGTGCCATGTTTGTAAAGGTTCAAACGGCATAGGAAATTCAAATGCATGTGTGAACAACATCTATCTGTCTATGCATATGCATTAGCGTAATCTAAGTTAGTATCAAATCCAAGGATGGCAGAATTTATCCGGTCAACGGCTCAACCAAAAAATTCTCATGACCCACCCCAGACAAAGAACATGTGATTCTATTATTTCTTCGCCAGCTGGTGAGTGGGAAACCACTGGATGTTCCCATAGTGACCCCGGTGCAATCACGATTGCTACTTTCGCAGGTGGCCTTTGCCGTTCCAGTTAATTGCTCACTCTGCTCTTGTATCCTGCTAACTTTTCAATAAAAATCACCTCAGTCTTAATTACCTGTTAACACAGTCCAAAAAGAAATACAAATCTAGCATGATTCTTTTCAAGTATACAAACCCAAAATTAAATTATATAATATAGATAAATAAAATTGGTAAACTTAACTCTGTCGCTATCATGACGAAGCGTGTGCAAAATAAGTTTTCTCACACACTGGTCACATTTTCTGAAGATGGCCAATTAAAAATGTCTAAACAGATGGACTCCTGAGTTAGTCAGTTCCTATTATTATCGATTACAAATATGAAAATGTAATCATTCAAACGACCAAATGTCGCAATACAATTTTAAAATAGAAATCGTCATAGTCAGACCCACAATTTGATCACGTTTTTGGATGCAGTCGATCAAAAGCATTAAAGTATACAAACGTCAACTCCAAAATAAATTATATCTAAAATTAGTAGTTTAATATGACGAACCATATAAAAAAATAAGTTTTCCTACACACTGGCACATTCTCTGAAGATGACCAATTAAAAATGCCTAAATGGGCATTGTTTTAGGCGATATAGATTACATTACAATGACATATGTATACGTGCTCTAAATTATCCAATCAAATCACGATTAAAGATCAATCAGCGTGCGGGGCAAATCTCCGATCTTTATCGTATATATTCTAAATTCTAATAATAATAACTAATAACTAATTAATAATTACTAATAATAATAACTAACTAAAAAACTAATAATAATAATAATAATTAAAAAAAAAAAAAAAAAAAATCTGACGAAGTTTTCAGATTCCATGTGGGGCAAAACGAAAAATTAACTTTGCGTGGCGACTGCCCAAAATTTCCCCACAATATGATCACATTTTGTATGCAGCCAATAAAACCATTAAAATATACGAATCCAAAATTAAATTGTTATGTAGATAGATAAAATTGGTAAGTTTAACACTCGTCATTATTAACCATTGTAAAAATAAGTTCACTCCGGTCACGTTTTCTGAAGATGACCAATTAAAAATACTAAACGTAACCTTAGCCTGTCATCACTATTAACACATTAGGGTAGCTGCGTGATGCAGTCGCGCTAAAACCAGTAACGTATTAAATGTACATATCATAGTTAAGATGTCACAATGGTGTGACGTCTCAATTTTTCACATATTGATTATTAATTCACTTACAAATTTATTACGATACTCTAAACAGATTTGATAATTGTATGATCAATATTACTATCTTGACTAATACAACGATTCCCACTCTATACCCGATTTAGATACAATACATTATTAATCAAAAATGTATTAATAATCTATGACAAACCATTACAAACAAACTGGCCATATATCCCCAATCATGTAGACGATCAAAAATGTTACAGATTTCTAGAATGTCGTGTAGTAACTACTATTATAAATTTTTTGAATGATCTAAAATGTCGTAATGTGCAGGTAATCAATTAAAACATTTAAACGGACGAACTATAAATTTAGATTCGAATTTTATAATCAATAACGTTAAGTTTGCATAATATTGCATAATCGACTTATGACATTACAGTATACGTAAAAATGTTGACTCCTTCCAAAAATGAATAAATAAAAACCATTACTTCTACTAAAAAAGGATCCTGTGAAAATCATTGTCCACGCCCAAAAACATTAATTAAACCACCCTTCACACATTTCATGTGATCGTACTGGTATATTGTAATTGAAAATAAGTGAAAATCATTATTCCAACCAAAAAGGATTTTTCGTAGTGCATCAAAAAAAGTTGAACGGAACTATCCCTCTCACATTTCATGTGATCGTACTGGTATTATGAATCATTTTTTAAATAAAAGTTGGCTAAAATTTAAACTCGATTTTACTTCAAATGGCAAGCCATTGATCATAATAATAAAGTATTACAAATGACATCAGATTATCATTTACTAAGGAAGAACAAATTTTTGCATCTTATGACCAATTTATATGAAATTAGTTAATCATAATCTACATGCTGCATAAACTGCCGCATTCTTGATAATAATATATAAACCTCCTAACTAAATTTCACTTCGCTTTAACCTCCTTCTAAAATTAGAAATTTTATATTACATAAAACAGGTAATGATCATGAGAAAAAAATGTACACCAATCAGCTTTAAGATTTTGCCTTCCAGTAAAACCATACACTTACGTTCCTGATATCAATATAATGAATCGTATGCAAAATTAAGTTTTCCCACACTATTTAAACATGAGCTTAGCCCGTAGTCACTATTAGCACATTAACATAATGAATCGTATATAAAAATAAGTTTTCCACACACTGATCAATTAAACGGACGAAATTGTTTTAGGTGTACAGATTACGTCAGAATGTCAAAATATGCATGTGCCATGATTTATCCAATCAAATTACGAATAAAGGACCAATCAGCATGCAGAACGAATGTAAGATTTCTTTATTGTGTTTTCTAATAATAAATTTTATATTAAATAAATTTAAATCATTTAAATAATAAAATTATAATACATACCTGCTTGATGTGAAGATTTAAAAAAATTATATAATATATTGCATTTTTTATTAATTTATCAGCCCACTCATTTTTTAAAATATCTTGTGCAACTAGGTTTATTGCATGTGCAATACATCTAATACTAAAAATATATGGATATTGTGCAGTAACCATATTTCAAGCAAGTTTAATATTAGCCCCATTATCACTACAAAATGTTCTGCTCCAATTGAATCCAAAACATCTTCAATTTTATTAGCTAAAAACTTTGCAGTATGGCTCTCATTTGAAAAATCACAAAGTTTATATAAATATTCTTTATGCTCTGGTGTAATAACTATAAAATTCCAATAAGAATAATTTTTTTTACTACTCCACCCATCTAATGCTAAATTAATAATTTATAAGTTATTATAATATTTTATACAGATTAATTGCGAAAATAATAATAAATTATAATAAATATAGTTACCCAATGTTAAATTTGAATATTGTTTAAAAATTTTATCCATTTTTTGATTAACTATTGCTAATTGTTGCTCTAACAGATTATTAGACAAAAGTTGTCATGTAGGTGGTTTATATGATAAATTCATTTCTTTTAAAGCTTCAATAAAAAAGGGATTTTCAATAATTCGCCATGAAATTTCACATATTGTAAAAGCTTTAGACCAAGCAAGATGAATTCTTTTAATTTTTTGATTATCTAATTTTATTAAACTAACATATTGATCAAGTGGTCCCTGACTATTAATCTTTCTTTTTTTACTAGATTCCCCTTGTTCAGAATTATTAGAAAGAATTTTTGTAAGAAATTGACGAATAATTGTTGAATTAGCTTTTTGACAGTGATTAGCTAAATGATTTTCTAATTCACTAGGTTCACCACGATTCCAAGTTACTTCACAAAAATTACATGTTGCTTCATATTTTCCTTTTCCAACTTGTTTTCCTTTAGTAAAATAATTCCAAACTGGACCCTCTGGACTGCCACCAATATTTTTATCTACTTTTTTTACCTTTATCTATATTTGAAGTTGATGCAATACTAACTTTTTCATCAGAACTCATTTTATATAAATCTAAAATAAATGATTTTTATAAGTAATTTATATTTAATAATATAATTATATAATATATAAAGATTTTGCTTAAACAAATACTAAAATTTAAAGTACTTGCTTAAACTCAAATTATAAAATAAAACACATTTGCTCATAACTTACCAGTTTATCTATTTCAAGTTTTGACACAATATAGGTATATAGCTATTTTATATATATAAACTTAATATTGATATATGTTAATACAAGATATATTTCAGAAAGCTAAACTTGATAGTTCCGAAATTAAGCACCACCCCCTCTATCCCAATTTTTGAATCTTAGATTAGTGGAATTTGTAATAAGCTCTTTGACCAAATTACTCCTGTTAATCTGAAATTCAAAAACTTGGGGTAGAGAAGGTGGTGCTTAATTTCGAACTATACGGTAACAATATTATAAATTTTTAAAAAGTTTATTATTTGCTAGATAATTACTTAGGTAACAAATTTTAAAGCTATTAATTTGAATTATAAAATTAAACTTTTTGCTGTATCTTAAAGTTTTCAAGAGAAAAATTGGTTGAATCGATAATTTAATTATGAAATTAAACTTTATTGCTGTGTCTTAAAGTTTTCAAGAGAAAAATTGGTTGAATCGATAAATTTACTAATTTTATTACAATACATTTATATTTATATTTATTTATTTATTTAAGTATTTAGAAATGTTAATGGCTTGTTTGCCTATTTATAATTTCTCTAACGGCTTTTTAAAACTAAATATACAAGCCGGGTTAAGCCAATAAACATCTTCAGCATTAAGTATAATAATTGAGAGATGCTAATGACTTATTTGTTGTTTAAAATTTCTGTAATTGGCTTTTAAAACTTAAATATACAAGCCGGGTCAAGCCAATAAACATCTTCACATTAAACATTATAGTTTGAGAGATGCTAATGGCTTATTTGCTATTTATAATTTTGGTAATTGGCTTTTTAAAAACCTTAATATACAAGCCGGGCCAAGCCAATAAAGATCTTCAGTATTAAATATAATAAATTAAGATACTAGTTGCTTATTTAACTATATATTTATAATTATTGTAAACGGCTTTTTAAAACATAAATATACGTACAAGTCAATAAACACTTTAAGTATTAAATATAAATAAAAAGCCTCATTAATGATTTATCGATGAGTTAAATATTTGAAATTATGATTATTTTAATATTTTTTATTGATAGCTTCATCAAAAACAAATTTTCTCAAATTTTTAGTAGTGATTTTTTCGCGAAAGAAGTAGGGATTCACTATTATCATAAAATTCTAGCCATCCGCTTTTTTTTTTTTTTTTTTTTTTTTTTTTTTTTTAGCGGGAGTTTCGTCATTTTGAATTTGGGTTTCGTCTTTCGTCAGCAGAATTTGAAGTTTCGTCATTTTGGGGCTTAGGTTTCGTCTAACAACTTTAGTCAGGGCTTGTAACTGTATATTCCAAAATTTCTCATTTTTTTTTATATTCAATAATCCAAGTAAATGACTCTCCGCTGTATAATTCTTGTTCATTTGAGTAATTCTGAGTTAGAATTCGATCTGATTCGTATTCTTTATCATTATACTTATCTAAAATCTCCTGTATAAATTGCATAATTTCTTTTATATTGAAATATGTATATGCATTACCGTAATAATGCTCTTTATGTTTTAAATATTCTATCCAAGAATCATTTTGAGATAATTTTTGAATCAACAAAGAATTATTATCAGTTTTTATTATATAATCGGAGATAATACTATAATCAATAATATTAATAGGGCCAATTGATTTATCATTAAATGCAACATGATAAATATCATGCAGGACGTGAGTATCAGGAGGCCTATCGAGAGTGTGCGCACGTAGATTCAATATATAAGAGTTATACTTCTAGCTAGGTTAATAGTTTTTATGATGTATATTTTTACGCCATTAATTTTGAATTGAGATATTGACCATCAGTTGCGGTACAAATCCAGGTAGAATTTATTCAGATAAACTTTCTACGCCATATAATCCAAACTACCTTTTATAAGTTCGGCACAACGAAAAATTTATATAATATTGACTTTTAAGAGAAAAAGCATTACAAAAATTATTTGCAAAGGTTATTTGCAAAAATGTTAGATTAACAACCTTAACCCTTGGTAAGAACAAGCTCAGTTTTGGGAAAGTAAAATTAAAATTATTAAAATTTCTTGTCAAAAGTACAACCTTGACTCTTTATGTCTTAGTGAAACATGACTGATTTAAAGCCTAAAATCTAATAATTGAGACCCTGTACAAAACATCTCTTTAGTTATCATAAGAATGCTACATGGGTCTCCTGCCGATAGCAAGCCTCAATTTAGTGTCAAGAATCAGTTTTTTCGGCTTCTCTGAGCGATTTTACTATTAAAGCCTTTAGATACTCTTCCAAATCTAAGTGAACTTAAAATTTTTCCCGTGGAAATACCTTTAACTTCCCTTATCATAAATAAGATGGATAGTGCTTCGTAACAATCGTATTGAAATAGTATAAAAACAAAAATAAAAATAACTACTTTTTTTTTTACAAGTTTCTATAAAGTTTTTTTTTTCAAAAAAATAAAACATGCAATTTTTTTAAAGGCTTCAAAAAGAAAGTTTAGAAAAAGTTTTAAAATGTATGTTCTATCACACATCGATCTTATCATAGTTAGTTTTAAGAATCGTAATTAATGATTGTACGATCAATAACATTATATTTTAATGCGATAAATAAGCATAAAATATTTTCTTGTGAAGTGTTTGTAACATTAATGTTGTTTTAGCAGAGTATATGTTAGCTCGAATTATTTCAAATGCATTTAATGCAAAAATATTATGTGGCATCCCAAAATTAAGCTTACTGCCTGGTAAACTTATAAAAATACGTATTTGTAAATTGATGATTGAAACTAATAATCATGTAAAATTCTTAATATTTTGCAAATAAGCTTAGTTACTTCTGGGTGGAAGTAAAACAAAATATAACATATCCGAGTCGTAGTAATCTCGCGAGAACGTTCAAAACATAGTAATCAAATAATACTCGATTCACAAATAATAAACCAAAAAAGTAGCAACGCAATTTTGCCATCGATACAATGACAGTAGTTCTTTTTTGTAGCAAATAAACCAGTTTTTACGCTTGATTTTATTAGGAGAAAATCAAACATTTAATAGAATTCCGATTTTAAAAATAGCATCAAAGTTAGTGATACGGGTCGATGAAAAAATCGCGGGCCGAGGCCGATCCAAAAAAAACTCGGGCCGGTCGACCGGGTCGACCTTTTGCTAGTGTAATTTTTTCTGATCAGAATCAGTCAATATTTATCTATATTAAACGTGTAAAAAGCCATCAGTAGTTTTTTATCGAATTCTAATGATATTAAATGATTTAATTTTTATTCTTTTTGTCCTTGAGAAAAATTAGCATTTCATGTTGATTGATTGTCTATGTCTCCGAACATTCTTATACTTAGATTATATTCGCTATTTGCAGTTTATCACCTAAATAAGCCAATTCTCTTACATTATTATAAAGTGACTAGCCGAATTTTGTTTAATTCCTGGCTTGAAATATACTTTAGAAGATAATCGATTCTAACACTTCTCTTACCAACCGGCCCGGCCCACAAGGTGCGGGCTGAGGGTCGACCCGTATCACTAATCAAAGTAATAAATTGATAGAAAAGTTTACACCTTTTGAGCAACGATGTTAACTCGTAGTTGTACATATTTATTCTAAATAAAAATACTAAAATAAATACTAAAAACTGTACTGTACTTAAAGATTCCTAAGATAGTAAGAATAAATAAGAAAATACCAATGTTCAAGACATTGATCAATACATTGCTTCACGCCTAGTATAAAAAAATGTGATCAAAACAATTCTTGATATAGCATCCCTTTAACATTGAGGAAATGAAAACAGAATAAATGATTGTACAAGCTATTAACTAGAAATTTAATTAATAACTAGAAACTTTTATATAATTTTTGACTGAAATTGTTTTGTATTATGCAGCAATATAAAGCATAATCAAAGTACGATACTCCTTTTTTGCTCAATATTTTTAGTTAATTTGCTATTCTCCTTTATATAAACTAATTTTTCATGTTCTCTATTTAACAGCTGTTCTTTTTCTTTTAAATTTCAATTCTTCTCTCCAACTTTTAATTATTTTTCCATATCATTCAAGGAAGTACAGTTTTCAATTTCTTAAATAATCTCGATAAAAACAATAAAATATTAAAGGGAAGATGCAAGTTTGCAAAAAAACTTCTATAGAAGCTCTTGATTATTCCAATTTTTTTTGTTTATGTTTAAATTTTTCAATAATTTCTTTTAACTTAATTTGTAAATTCACTAACTTTTGGTATTTTTCTTTGATTGTTGGTAAAATAATATAAAATTATAATAGATGCTTCAATTATAAGAAATAATTTGAAACAATGTATCTAATAATAATCAAGTTATAACAAACTATATAATAAAATTTAAAATAAATAGGTGTTATATTATAGCTAAAATAAATTTTTATTTTGTATATTACTATTTAAAATCGTTATATACTGTATATAATTTCTAGTAAGTAATTATTTTTATTCTTTTTTTTCAATAAGCTCAATTAATTTATTAATTTTATCTAAAGGATCTTTTAATGCTTCATTTATTTTATTTGTTATTGTTTCATTTATTTGTTTTTTTAATTTTTCTTCAGAATCTATTGTTTTAGTAATTTCTAGAATTTTAGAATCAAAAATTTGTTTATTTTCAATATTTACTATATATTTTTTAAGCTCTTTAACTGAAGCTCTATACCATCTAAAAATTTATAGTATAAATTAATATAAAATATAATTTAAGAATATAGATAAATAATAATTAGTTTCAATAAGTGTTGATTTACCAACAGTACCATTAGATGAAATCAATTGATATGTTGAAACTAATTCCAAGGATTATTAGCATCATCAGTAAAACTTGGCTGATCATAAGAATATTCACTTTTAGGTCTTAATAAAAGATGCAAAGAATGGGCAAATGCTAAAACTAAAATTCCTAAAACAACAAGAAAAGAAAAGACTTTTTGTGCTACTCCAATCATAATTGCAAAATAAGTACCAAAATAATCTAAAATACGGAAAAATAATAAAAATTTGATTTCAAGTAAAAAATAATAAAGTCTCCCATAGGTGTTCCACTTGAAACTAATAAGTGCTTTAATATTCCACCATTTATAATAATCAGAAGCATCCAGTAGTGAAGTGAAAGGATTTCCTTGCAAATAAAATAATTTGCTATAAGAATAATTTTTGGAATATGTTGCAAAACCTAATGATGGAATCATTAAACGTACAGTTTCTTGAGGATAAATGGCAAATAAAGCAAATAAGGAAATGCTAAAATTTGATAAACTTGTGGATAAGATTTTTTTAACGAATCCCATTTTTTTGAAATCCAAGAAATGATGTAATTGAAAAATGAAGTATTAAATAAATCATGTGGATTAACATAGTTTCCATAATGTTGAAAATTAAACAATAAAAAATCTTGATTATAATGATAATCATTAGGATGGCCAATCAACATATTAGTCTTGGACAAAAATTCTTCTGTAAATCTTTAATTTTTATTTGATCTTTCCATCTTTGTTAATAAAAAAGCAATTTGGCTGGTTATTAATATAAAGCTGTAAATGTCACCTTTCTTAAGCATTGATAGGCTTTGATCATAACAATAATCAAGTAATTCATCTATCAGATACAAACTCCCATCATTCTTTAAAATGAATTTAAATATATCCTTGCCATAAAATTTTAATAATGTCGAATTTTTCCATTTTAACACCTGATATGCAATTTGGGATGTACTCTTATAAGTAATTGCAAAAGGAGTTGGTGACAGTAAGATCTCAGAGCCATAATTGTAAATTAAATTATTTTTAAATGAAGTGAGAAAATTAATTATGGAATTTTTTGGTAATTTAGACATTTCAAATTTATATTCAGGTTCATTAAACCAACAATAAATTAATTTAATTTTAAAATCTTCTTCAGAATGTTCTATTGTATAGATCAGTATGCTTAACTGGCAAACCAACAATATGTCGCCATTTTTGAGCACTTTAATTTCAAGAATACTACCATAATCTAATGAAAAACCACTTTCTGTACATATTGTTTTGTCAGTCTCAATTTGGGCTTTTAACCGTACTAGCTATTCTTTCTCATATTTTTTATATTCAATAATCCAAGTAAATGGTTCTCTGTTGTATAATTCTTGTTCATTTGAGAAATTCTGAGTTAAAATTCGGTCTGATTTGTACTCTTTATCATTATACTTATCCAAAATCTCCTGTATAAATTGCATAATTTCTTTTATATTGAAATATGTATATGCATTACCATAATGGTGCTCTTTATGTTTTAAATATTCTATCCAAATATCATTTTGGGACAATTTTTGAATCAACAAATAATTATCATCATTTTTTATTATATAATCAGAGATAATACTATAATCGATAATATTAATAGGACCAATAGATTTATCATTAAATGCAACTTGATAAATATCATGCAAGACGTGAGTATCAAGAGACTTATCAAGCATGTGTGCGCATGGATTCAGTATATAAGAGTTATGACTCTTGGTTTCATAATGCGGGCCAGAAAAAAACAAGCGTTCTTCTTTTCCTGACCCAATAAAACAGAAATTATGCAATTTTTCATCAAAGATTTCTAAATATGTTAATTAAATAAATTAGATATGTATTCATTAGTGAAAATGTCAACTGTCATACCTAAATTTCGCACAGTCAAAATTTAGTGATCATCTGAAATTTTAAAAATTTCTAAAATTTTAGCGAAGGTTTCTCAATATCATCTTGACCAAATTCAGTAAAATGTTTTTATTCTAATTCCATACTTTTGCAGAATTAAAATAAAACTAAACTATTAAATTTGGTTTAGTGGTTATCGAGAAATCTTTGCTAGAAATTTAAAAATTTAGAATATCAGACAAAGAACAATTGGGCAAAATATTTTCTAAACTTTAAGCTATGAAAATTTGATAAAATTTTTTTATTTTAATTCAGAGGACCTATATAACTACTATAAAAAATTACCAAATTTGTATTGGTATTTGTCGAAAAATATTTATTGAAAGCAGAAAAATTAGCCACAGCTCTTTTTTATAGATACCTAAATTTTGAATGAAGTTACTCGACAACTACCCAATCAAATTCTATTAAATTTTTTATTAAATTCTATAATCTCAAAAATCAGAATAAAAAGTTTTATAGAATTTTGGCAATTAGGTGTCGAATAACCTTTGTTCAAATTTTAGGTATCTGTAAAAAAAAAAACAGCTGCCGCTAAATGTTTTTTTTAGCATTTAATGAATGTTTCTCGACAACTACTTATAAATTTTTTTATTTTAATTCTATAAACTCGTAGAATTAAAATAAAAAACCTAACTAAATTGAATAGATAGTTTCAAGAAATCTTTGCATAAAATTTAGAAATAAAATTTGCCTGATTGTTCTTTTTGAAATTCTAATTTTTTTTTTAAATTTCTAGAAAGATTTCTCAATAACCACTAAACCAAGTTCATTAAATTTATTATTTCAATTCTGCGAAAGTATGAATTAAAATAAAAAATTTTTTTTGCTGTATTTGGTCGAGTAGTTATTGTAAAACTTTCGTTAGAAGTTCAAAATTTTGAATGACTACTAAATTTTGATTGGTCGGTGAAATTTTTTAGGTTGGTAACACTAGGACAGTTCAAAATGTCCATGCGGCCATATAATATATCGAACAGCATCAATATTGAGCAGATGATGACTGAAAATTTTCTTTCATCGGAATTAATTTCATCAATGTGCTGTTTTGCGGCAAATAGCTTTGATAAAAAATTAAGTCTGCACAATATTGTATATTTAATATTTAACATAAAAATATCTACTATTTGCTATCATCTTACCTGATTTTGTCAAATAAACACAGATCACAGATTTGAAACTATTTAAATTATCACCACTTATTGCTAACAATGTATTGTCGCTATTTAGTTCAATTCGAATGCTCGAACTTATGTATGCATTTAAATTTAGAATATATTGCATAACAAACTTTCGAGTTATCAAGTCCCATTGCATAACTACAGGCATCAAGTAATCGAACATAAACAATTTTCCTTTTTTAGAAATACGGTAAAAACCAATTCCTTTTCTGATTTCAATATAATTATAGAACGATAGTTTATTATATTACCTTATTATTTTATTATGTCATTTTTATTATTATATTTTATTATTATATTGTATTATATTATTATCTTGAGAAGTTAGAATAGTTAATACCGCTTATAACGCTTATACCGATTATAACGCTTAAAATGATTATAACGCTTATCCCTTAAACCGTCCATTTTAGCAGGCAAATTTGCCCGCTAAAAATTGGTTGCAAAAAAATAAATACAATAAAAATTTTTTTTATGAAAATCTTCACCCAAATAAGCTAGACAAACTTCCGAGAGTTCGGGCCAAATAGAAATCACACGGTCAGGCATAACGCATGCCTTTTTTATCCTAAACAAAAATGCGCAAATTTAAATTACGCAAAATACGCCA
>QKWP01002060.1:5962-42020 GCA_003550325.1 Gigaspora rosea | reverse complement strand
TCTACAACTCTAGCTGCTGCTGTTCGTCCTGGAAGTCTCTTTGCCCACGGACTCTATAAAACCTATTGCTGCTGCCATTCGTCCTGGAAAAATATTTGCCCAAGGACTCTATTTATTTTAATTGCTGTTTATTTCTCATAACATTTGCTGCTACTGTTCATCCTGGAAGACTCTTTGCCCAAGGATTCTATCTATTTAACTAAACTTACTAACAAGATATTACAAACAATTATTTTGAGATTTAGTCAGGAGTCATAAGGCATATAACTACTGATATTAATGAATTATATAATTAAAATATTAGAACCCACCTAGTAGAACATCATCAAAACTCTGCTCTTCTATTTCACTCTCTCCAACTACGTGCTCCTGATCTTTCTTGTCAAGAGTATTAACCTCCCCCTTGCACTAGTGGTCGTGTTTTTGCTCGTACACCTTTTGGAAGATTTTGGCATTGGTATTCTGGTACCTACTTTGCTGATTCCTATACCTCTCAAACTACTAGAAACTTTATTCGCCTGACTGCTACTAGAGACCCTGCTACTATCCGTGCTTGTATTTGAGATATTATTTTTAGCTGCCGATATCAAATAGAATTTGACAACCCAAGAGAAATTGCTCTTGCTATTCTTCAATGCTTTACCCATCGTACAACTTTACCTCCTCTTGATTTTGCGGACTATACTACTTTTGACCCATACTTAGACACTAGTACTGAAAGCTATAACCCTCGATATCCGGACTTAGGATATTCTATTATCGAAGGATCTAGCCCTACTTTTAATACTGTACCTCTTCTTATTACCTCTGAGGATCGCCCCTCTACTCCTCTTGGTTTTAACCTACTCCCTTATAGTGAACATAATAGTGTTATTAGCTCTCACACCCTTTCGTTCCAACATACTAGCCTACCTGCAAGTTCCACAGTTTTAGCATCTAATCAACAAGATATAGACCTTGAAAATTTCTTTGAAACTATCTCTACTTTTAATTTAGATAGACTTCTACCAGATACTACTGAAGAAACTAGTAAAGAAAACCAAGAACCTTCCCTATCCTCACCTGCAGACAACTCACCTCCTATTATGGCTGATTGAGCGATCGCTGATGCTGCTACTGCTATTAATGCCTTAGCTGCTGCAATTGTACATGGAGGAGTTGAAAGGAATCTACTTCCTGTTAATTTCTTTAATGGAGATGGAACCCAAGACCTACTCGAATGGTATTCAGAATTCAAGCGTGCTGCCATTGCTAACCAATGGAATGCTGCCCGAAAATTAGAACTTGTCCCTGTCTACTTGAAAAGAATTGATTTAGACTGGTTTTCCTCTCTTGCCACTAAGCCCACTGCTTTTAGTGATAAGGATAATCAAGATACTAGTTTTAAATACCTGTTTCTAGACCGATTTGTTATCCCAAAACAAAAAGTTATGTGGCAAAAGCAACTTTTTGATATCAAACAAGGTGCCAACTCAGTTGATGACTATATTAACCGGTTCAGAAAACTGAAGCAACGTGTTGACCCTGGAGATGACTTCCCTGATAACTTTGTAATCCAACTCTTTATCCAAGGCCTTCGTCCTGAGTTTGCGATAAATGTACAAGCCTCTGAACCTGGTGATTTTGATGCTGCTATGAAAACTGCTCATAAATAGGAAACAGGAAAACTTATGGCTTCTCCTAATACAGATACAGACCAAGCCATTAAACAACTAACTGAACAAATCGCTCAACTTAGTATTAATCTCGCTCAGAAGCAACTACCTGCTAACCTTTCTGTAAACTATGCTGATTCCACTAAACAAGCCAATCCGATTAAACAACCTCCTACCTGCTATTATTGTAGTCGAACCGGACACTTTATTGCACATTGTTGTCTTAAAAAGAAGAATCAAAGTAATGAATGAGAAAGAAACAGACAGTCCAATAATAACAACTATCGACATGACTCTTATAGAAACAGATCTAGAAGTCGAGATAATAGAGACCAAGATTATTATAATAGAGACCAAAGCCGTTCTAGAAATAGAGATAGTCGTAATGATCGAGATGACTACCGCTCAAGAAGTCGAGACCGATCTTCTTCTTGGAGACCTAACAACCGAACCCCTTTACCCTACTACAGAAATATTAACTATCTTGATGGAACTCCTTCTACTACTACCACTACCAACCAACTTCTTAGTCCACAAAAATGGGAAAAGTTTCTAGACAACCCTTCTGTTCGTACTGCACTTTCTTCTTACTTGTACGAAGAAGCTAAAACTGCTAATTTGATTCAGACATCTGCTTATACTACACCTGTCAAATGTAATGTTAAAATCAATCAAAAACCACAAGAAGCTATTATTGACAGTGGAGCCTCTATCAGCATGATCGCACACCAATTAGTCCAAGATCTAGGATTAAAAATAGAATAAGCCTCTTTTAGCCTTATCATACCTGCTACTGGAACCCCTTCTCGTCCTTTGGGAATTATTCGAAACTTACCTATAGAAATAGATGGTGCTATTATTTTTATTACCGTTGAAGTAGTCCCTGCCACCTCTTACTCATTATTGCTTGGAAATGACTGGTCAAAGAAAGTTGAAGCCAGTTACAATTGGAAAAATGGATGCTACTCTTTTAAGTAGAAAAACAAGAAACATACCGTTCCTACTTCCTATGAAAGCAACCAACCATTACCCTCATAACCTACTGTTACTGACTCTGCTGAATTAGATGCTTATGAACAGGAATACTTAGTCCCTCAAGAAGCTTATGCTTTTATCACCACCCATGAACCAGACATTACCTCTACCTCTGATGATGATACCAATCCATGGATTATCCACCAGCCTAGACATAGAAAGCGTGCCCCTCCTAACTCTCGTGTATGTGGCAATTGTGGCTCACCTGAACATCTCTTTGCCAACTGCCCTACCAACCGTTGTAATCGCTATCGACAGGATGGACATATTGCTGTCCACTGCCCACAACAAGTACCAAAGCGGACCTCTTGCCGTACCTGCAATGGTAATGACCATTTGTACCGAAACTGCCCTGAAAATATTTGTCATACCTGTAGAGCAACTGGACATATTGCCGTTGACTGTTCTTTTGGAGCCCTTAAGGAACAGAACCGAATTTGCCAATGTGGATGTAATCCGGATGATATTGAAGCCCGTCGAATGTATAACTTTAGTACAAGGCGTACTCACCACTGCTGTCACTGCAAGAAACCAAATAGACCAGAAGACCTACAAGTTCTTAACAATCAGTTTGTTTGCCGAGGATGTGTCTCTGACTATTATTATGAACTCCCTCTTGATGACCCTCAACGTATATATTATTATAGCCACGGAGAAGGACGTGGAACCCTTGTCCAATGTAAAATCTGTGGAGAAACTAGACCTACCTCTAAGATGAATAATCTAGAAAGCCTAGAACAAGCCCTTTGGTTTTGTGACCTTGAACACCTCTATGCTTATAAAGCAGGACAGGATGTTCTCTACAATGCAAATTATAATTTGTGGACCAGAATCAGACATTATACCGAGTCCAACAGGAGTGCTGGATCTCAGTATGAAATGAACCAGACCCGTATCTTCCGACTTGCAAAGATTTTCTTACAAGAATTGGACCAAAGCCTGACTGAAGCCTTAGAACCTTTAATGACTGATCGTATTAACCAACCTTGGAGTCAGGAAGAAATGCAATTAGTACTTCGTGCTGAACATGGTATATTAGAAGGGAATGAAGAATTTCAATTACAACAGACCCTTGAAATTTCCTTCGACACTAGCCATCCTGAATTCTGTAAAGAAACTGCTCTCGCTAATCTTAGAAGAAACTTCTCAGACACCCCTATTGACCTCTGCAAGGAATGTCTTCATGTTAAGCACCAGGAAGAACTTGATGAACATGATGGATACTGTACAGAATGTGTACCTCCACCACCACCAATATTCGAACCAGAACCAGAAGTTATATATATAGAACCTATTCAAAGTGATCAAAATACTGTCACTATCGAAGTTTTTGAAACATTACAACAACAAGTTGTCCAACAGAACCAGACCATTGAACAACTTCAACAACAAGTCCAAAAACTTGAAAACTTTAATCAACAATTACTTCGCCTTATTCACCAAGACACCTAGTACCTACAACAAAGAACTGAAACCCTTGCTACCCTGTTCGCAAATACAAATTTTTAGATAATCCTAGGCATGATGGCAAACTACCTGTTGACTCAGACAACTGTATTAACAGACCTCTTAAACCCCCTGAACACCCTATAAATTTAGTACCTACCCCTGTATATAGTATAGACACCCTTATTCCCTATGAGGAATATACATTGACCCCAACTACTTCATGAAACACAGGTCCTCTTGCTGCAGATCAAGGACTTAAATTTATACACTTACTTGAGAAATTTGTAGACATTTTCGCAACAGACATTAATGAATTAGGAAGGACTGACTTAGTTTCTCATCATATTTTTACAGAAGATGTACCACCTATTCGCTCTAAATCCTATTCTATACCTCCAAGTGAACAGACATTTATTAAAGAGGAAATCTAGCGAATGATGAAACATAAACTTATCCGACCTTCGAATAGTCCCTGGACTTCCCCTGTTGTTCTAGTCAAGAAGAAAAATGGCAAATTATGCTTCTGTGTAGACTACCGAAAACTTAACAATGTTACTAAAAAGGATGTATACCCTCTACCTCTTATTGATGAAATGTTAAATACTTTTGCTGGATCTCATTTGTTTTCTACTTTGGACCTTGCAAGTGGATATTGGCAAGTAGCTATGCACCCTCTTGATAAAGAAAAGACTGCTTTTGTAACTCGCTATTGAACTTACGAGTTCAATGTGATGCCTTTTGGACTTTGTAATGCCCCTGCTACGTTCCAAAGACTAATGGACTGAGTTTATGAAGGGATTGCTTGGAAATTTGTAGTAGTATACTTGGATGATACTATAGTGTACTCTCGAACATTTGATGACCACCTGATGCACTTGAATGAAGTGTTTCGCAGAATCAAACAAGCTGGTTTGCAACTTAATATCAAGAAATGTAACTTTTGGATGCAAAGATTACCCTTCTTAGGCCATATAATTGCACCTAGTGGAATAGCCTCTGACCCTACCAAAATTGAAGCCGTACAAAAGATCCAACCACCGCAGAATATTACCCAACTTCGCTCATTCTTGGGATTAGCTGGATACTATAGACAATTTATCCAAAACTTCTCTGCTATTGCTAAACCCTTAAATCGATTGTTACAAAAAGACGAACCATATCGATAGACCCATATCCAACAGGAAGCTTTTAATAAACTAAAAGACCGACTTACTGCTGCCCCTATATTAGCCTACACTAATTTCAGAAAGACCTTTATCTTGGCCACTGATGCTTCTTACTATGGATTTGGTGCTACTCTCAGTCAATTGGACCAAAATCATAAAGAACACCCCATTGTCTATACAAGCAAAAGTCTACGAAAAGAAGAAGTAAACTACGGAGCAACTGAACTAGAATGTGCTGCTGTAGTATGGGCAATTGAACACTTTCATAAATATTTAGACGCTACCAAGTTCATCTTAGTTACAGACCATTTAGCATTGAAATGGCTACATACTGCTGAACCTAAAAGAAGAATTGGAAGATGGATTCTTAAACTCCAACCTTATAACTTTGAAATCTTTTACAAACCTAGAAGAATCCACTCTAATGTTGATGCTCTATCACGTCTACTGACCCAGACAATTAAATCATCTAAATCATGAATTTAAACTAATATAACCAACTTTATGATTACCTAGAATCAGACAAGTTACCAGACGAATTTACAGACTATGAAAAGAAACAACTAATTAACCAGGCTAGATATTTTGAAATTAGACATAACCTCTTATACAAGAAGAACTGAAAAGATCGAGAACACCCCTTTCGAGTTATTAAATAGACAGAAGTAGAACCGATTCTATACATGATGCATAAACACCCTACTGCTGGACATTTGGGAACCGATGCTATATACTATAATATAGCTGAACGATATTATTGGGATCAAATGTATCGAGACGTCCAAGAATATGTAAAGACTTGTGAAACATGCCAAAAGAGACTTAAAGGACGCAGAAAAGAACCTCTCCATCCTATTCAAATAGGACGTGCTTTTGAAAGGATTGGAATTGACCTTTCGGACCCTTATCTATAACTGCTCAAACCAATTGTTACATCATTGTTGCTACCAACTATCTAACAAGATGGCCAGAAGCCAAAGCTGTCCCTAATGCTGGAGACAATACAATACTCTTGCACGATTTATTTTTGAAGAAATTATCTGTAGACATGGAACCCCAAAGATTATACTTTCTGACCAAGGAAGAAACTTTATTAGCGAAACTATACGGATTCTATATGAAAAGTTTCTCATTGAACATAAATTCTCTTCACCATACCACCCACAGACAAATGGAATGGTTGAAAGACTTAATCGAATATTATGTGAATCTCTCGTGAAAGTAAAAAAAACAGATGATTGGGATTTACACATACCTGCTGTTCTCTTAGCTTGTCAAACAAAGAGACATGCTACTACTGGATACACTCCATTCCAGTTAATTTATGGTAGACAAGCCATGCTACCCATAGAAGCACTTATTCCTGTATATCCTAAAGTAATTGAGGATACAGAAATTAATATACAAGATAGTATATTACAACGAGCTTACGAATTAATAGACAAATTACCAACCATACAAGACGAAGCCCGAGAAAATACTAGAAAATCACAAGAAAAACAGAAAAAGTACTTCGATAAAAAGGTGAAAGAAGAAACCTTTGAAATTGGAGAAAAGTATAGATACAACGAAAAGAAATAGAAATGTCTCACTCTGCTAAATTTGAGGATAAAACAATTGGACCCTTTATAATTCAAGCGAAATTAAACAATGGTGCTTATAAACTTCGAGATATGAAAGGAAAAACCTTACAGAAATATTATAATAGTGATAGACTTGCTAAATATTACGAGAAACAGACATGGGAACCTATAATTGTAATTGAAAATTAGAAATTTCTGGAAGAAATTTATTGTGAAAGGGAGTGACATTTGTGTAAACAGCCCCATGAAAATCTTCGTATTACACTAACATTTATATAATCCTACACTCCAATTGAAATTTCCCTAAAAAATTATTAAAACCCCTAAAATAGAATCTACCATTCTACAACCCAATACTATATTCGCTCTTCGAAACTTTCTTTCTATTTGGAGACAAGACCCTGCTGCCCAATACAATTTAGGAATTTTTAGTCAAAATGTAATCCTATGGGATGACCAAAATCCAGAACAAGTAATTGATGTTACCCCAAAGGAAGAAACAGAACCCCTTGTCGAACTTAATGAATTACTGTGACCATTTGATGAAGACATAGAAGCCCTCTTATCTGAAAAACCGATTGAGAAACCTAAAGTGATAACTCCATTGCTAAAAGACTTGACCCAGACTCTTAACTCTCAAAAGACCACCCGAACAAATCCTTTTCTTCGAGAAACTTGGACTGCACAAGTTGATAAAATCCTACAAGACCTACCTAAGTTTAAACAATCTCGCCGAGGACAAAGACAGGCTTTTGAAGCCTATTATTATTTGGGAACAATAATAGAGAAACAGACCGAACATAGAGACCAAATTAGAGAACAAATTCGAAAGGTAAAAGGAGACTAGAAAACTCAAGACATCTGGAAAGGAGCCCAGAGAATTAGAAAAATCTTCACAATTTGTCCCAAGGTCTTAATGTACCAAACCAATTACCTTTCTGTGACCCAAGTGACTAAACTGAAAGATGAAGTTTATACCACTCTATTGGAAGAATTAGAGAAGGAATTTACATAGTAAATTTTCTTAAGGGGACGGAAATGTTATAGAACAATAGTTTATTATATTACCTTATTATTTTATTATGTTATTTTTATTATTATATTTTATTATTATATTGTATTATATTATTATCTTGAGAAGTTAGAATAGTTAATACCACTTATAATGCTTATACCAATTATAACGCTTATAATGATTATAACGCTTATAACGATTATAACGCTTTTAACGATTATAATGCTTATAACAATTATCACGCTTATAATACTTATAACGCTTATAGCGCTTATACTGCTTATAATGCTTATGACGCTTATAGCGCTTATACCGCTTATAATGCTTATACTGTTTATAATGCTTATGTTGCTCTTGTAGATTATAGTGTTTATCATTGTAAATCAACGCTTATAACGCTTATTCTAAAATGTATTTAAAGACACAGAATTTCCCTTAGTCAAACTAGACCAAGACACCCCACTTCTCTTATATTTATTATACATCTTATACTGGGATTTCTTAGGAACAGAAACCTAAGGATAGCCCTATCTTAGATTATTAATAAAGAAACTTTTTATCTAAATAATAGTAAAATCAATAATTCCTCATTGAATACTCTCACGAACTGCCCTTAGATAAGAGTATAATTTCTTACAGACTAAGGAATTATACCTACCTCTTGGACACCGCTATAAACTGATAAAGGATCCCTTTAGCCGTGTCGTTGTTATAGTAAGGAGTAAAAGAAGGCCTCCCTACTGTAACACTATTTTTACATGTCCATTTCTGTTTTTCATTAATATTTGATTTTGAAAAGATATAGGCTCTATAATCAGGCCCATATTTGATAACTCTAGGTCTTCATTTTCTAGAAAGAAAACTCCATTTGTCCATTCTTCTAAACCTTGCACAATTAATATTTGCCTTAATTTCGTTCTGATGTCAATAATTGCTGTTAAAATAAGCTTTATTGATATAAATTATAATTAAACTTTAATGATTAATTAATTTTAACTAACCAAAATCAATTGCAAAATCATCATCACTTAATTTTATTATTACTTGTTTGCAATTTGAGATCCCTAATAATGGATCATCATATATGCTTTCGAATATATTTTCGAAATTAAAATCAGGCTTTTTACAAAATTTATCAGTGTTTAGTGCATGTTCAAGATCACTAATGTTTAATGAATTGTCGTAATTGACGATAAGTTCATTCGTAATGGACCATACCACAATTGATTTATCTTCTTTACTTAAAGTCCCAATGCATTTCATATTTGGTGATAAAACATAACTATCAATGTTTTTTCCTCCATGGGGGACATTGTTTTTTTCCTCGCGAGGAACATCAATCGAAATCTCAGTTTGATCTTCAGATTTTGATAAACTCATAAGAACGATGATAATTATTCTTGAAAGATGTATGTACAGTAATAAGGTGAAATCTTTCAAATGGTCATATTATGAACAAATTTTATATGTAGAAAATTTTATCAGCCTTCAAAAAAATCACGCATATTTTTCAATAATAGTAAATTTACTGTGAGTACAGCCTTGTGGCTTAAAAAACTAGGTGCATGCAACGGGTAAGTAACCGAATAAAGTGTATAATTTATTTAAGACATAATACATTGATAATTGATTAATGCAGTCAACTCTGGATATAACGAACCTCGTTTTAATGAACTCTGGATATATGAACTCAAAATTTCTTAATAGTTCGGTATAAAAAAAACTATGGTTTCTTAAGAAAACATACCGGTAGTAATTTTTTATAGCAAACTTTTTTTTTTGGCCAGACTCGAGGGTTCGACATAGAAAGAGTTGACTGTATCACAGAACATTAATCAAATAAAAAATACCAGTCATTTATATGCATAGGCGGAAACGAGGTTTCTATAATTTCTGAATGCACAGGATATTATTATTACGCACGTGTCGACAAATTCCACATGCTGCATATCATATAATCACAATTAATTTATTATATAGTTGAAAGCTAGACATATAATTAAATATATTTTGCTGGGCTATTGATGCCTGACGAAACTGTAATAGAATCATTGACTAATTAGGCATCATTAGCACAGCCCTAGTATCGTCCATAAAAAAAAGTATAGTTAAAGCTCTGAAGCACAACAACGATAAATTGTGCATGGAAGTGGTAATTCGTGTTTATTAAAAAGATTTGTTATTGGCTTTGAGTTTTATTTATGACGTAAGATACATTTATTTGTGGGCGATGCTAGGGCTGTTCGATCCTTTCCTGTAAATATTTATAAAATTTATTTCAAATCTTAAAAATGGGCCAAAAATTTAAGGGTCATAAAAAAAATATTGTAGTTTTTACGTTATTAGACAAAATCACAATTCATTTCATCTTTCTAATAATAATAAATCCTATTCTTGAAATTTCACTTTTCAAAATTTATTCAAGGTTTAAACATTTAAAATTATCTTCTCATTATAATACATAATACTAAGTCTAAATTTATTATTTTGACTTGAATACGACTCTAGAATCCATAAATACTAATGCTAAAATACATAAATAGCAACTTTGTCACCATCAAAACAAAAGATTTCTGTCCCTGGTTTAGGCATGAATACATACGCTGCTATTTATTGATGTCTTCACTATGTAAACAATGATAAACAATGATAAACAGTATTACTATTGTCAGCCGAGAACTATAATTGTTATGATGCAAATGATGAAAGACGAAACCTAAGCTCAAAAAAAGCGAAATTCCGATCAAACCCAACGAAAGTAATACACTGGAAATTTGTAAAACTCACATGAAAGGATGAAAATTTGAAGCTCTATTAGATCGTGAAACAATGTGAAAGGTTATAGTGGTAAGTAAAATCATTTTTCAACGATGTAATATGTGCATTGTTGCTGTTAAACGATAGTGTTGCTTATGTTGAAGAAATGCGTAAGAAAACCTTTTGTTTACTACAAATAAAGACAGCCTTAGGACTTTTAGCTTAATACTGAACTTAGCACTGATCAATTGATTAATAATCTGATTAATAGTATGTCGCTAGTTAAGTTTTAACTAAATAAATTATAAGTGTGTGCATGCTGTAGAAATTATTTACGGCTGTGTTAAAATAATTAGACTCCAATTTTTAGGTAGAATAAAGACGCAATCTGAAGTAAAAATCAAATCTAAATTACATATTATAACTTAAATTTATAGCCGCAATTTTATATTATAATTTCAGTATACATACATAGAAATTCTTTCGCCATATTAATTTCTGAGATAACTTAGCAATTTAATACTGTATCAAAAATCAATGTCAAAATACTTCTAATTAAGCCAAAATAGTTTTTACGATATGTATATTTTTACAGCATTAATTTTGAATTGCGATATTGACCATCAGTTGTGGCACAAATTCAGGCAGAAATTATTCAGATATACTTTCTACGGCATATAATCCAATCTACCTCTTATAAGTTCAGCACAACGAAAAATATTTACAATATTGACCTTAAAGAAGAAAAGGCACTATAAAAATTATTTGAAAGGTTATTTGTAAAAATGTTAGATTAACAACCTTAACCTTTGGTAAGAAACAAGCTCAGTTTTGGGAAGTAAAATTATTAAAAGTTGTTGGCAAAAGCACAACCTTGACTTTTTATATCTTAGTGAAACATGACTGATTTAAAAGCCTAAAATCTAATTAATAGACAAAACACCTCTTTAGTTATCATAAGAATGCTACTACATGGCTCTCTTGCCGACAGCAAGCCTCAATTTAGTGTCAAAAATCAGTTTTTTCTCAAAAACTTCCCTATAAGAAAAATGTACCGTAAAGGTACGAGTTGACGGCGGAATGGCACGGGTTTTGATAGAACGGATTAAACCCTGATTTTGTACGTAAGAGGCTTGGATTGGCACGGATTTTTGCGTACTAATTGGACCGTTAATGACACGGATTTTGTAACACTTTACTAGTCCAAATGGCACGGGTTTTGGCACGGGTAATTAACATGAATTAACATGCTATCCACTGTGATAAAAAAAAATACATATACAAGTTGATTACATAAATTTACATCAGCAATCAATATAATATGAACAAACTAACAAAATTTTGTAAGGAATTTTTTTTGCTAAGACACCCAAAGCAGTTTCATTAGTGAAATTATGAGATATCGCAATTTTTTTAAAAAAATTGTATATTGATCTTTCGCTCTTCGTGAAACGAGCCAACACGTGCCACCTTTGACACGTGAAATGAAGATGCCATTAGGTATGACGTGACACAACGTGCCATAATTTCCGTACCACTATTTACCGTACCACTCCGTGTACGTATCACTCCGACCGTGCCATTTCGTGTATTCCCGATACCAACCCCGTACCACACCCGGACCACTTTTTTTATAGGGCTTGCACAAGAATCGCCTTTTGCGCATTAATAAAAAGGTTTCTTTGAGCGATTTTACTATTAAAGCCCTAACATAGATGCTCTTCCAAATCTAAATGAACTTAAAATTTTTCCACGGGAAATGCCTATAAATTCCCTTATCATAAATAAAATGGATAATGCTTCGCAGCCATCGGATTGAAATAGTATAAATACAAAAACAAACCCCGCTTTTTTTTACATGTTTCTATAAAGTTTTTTTTAAAAAAAAATAAAAACATGCAATTTTTTTTAAATGCTTCAAATAAGAATCGTAATTAATAATTGTATAATCGATAAACTTTATATTTTAATGCGATAAATAAGCATAAAATATTTTCTGATGAAATATTTATAACATTAATGTTGTTTTAGTACTGAGTATATGTTAGCTCGAATAATTTCGATATTTATCCGGTATTTATATGATCATGTGAATATTTTGCCATGATATTTTTGCATGAGGTTACGTAATCGTTTATGCAAAAACATCACAGGAAAAAACATCGCATGGTCATATATATCTGCCGTATAACATCAATATTGGGCATACAATAAATAACAGGAAAGTTTTTCATTGTCTCCCCAATATTGTGTACGTATTTGATGCAGAAATATTATGTGGCACGCCAGAAATATCTGATTCCACGAAAAGCATCATGTCACACGTTTGCAAAAATTCATTATTATTTTTTTTTTTTGAGTGATGCCGGCATGTGTCATTTAAGCTGGAGATAGCTTTATTAAACTAACAATGAGTTAGAGTGGCATTGAAAATAACTGGCCAGGATTGGCCAGAACAGTAAAGACATCACGAGAGACATGCAATAATTATTGTGCTGGGAGTCGCCGTAGGAGTGCAAACCGGTGGTTTCCCGCTTTGCCGAAGGCAAGCTGGCTGTTTGCAGAGAAAACGTAGAAGATGCAGTGGAGAAATGGTAGGATCACGTAGTCATCCAAAGTTTCTCGTGATTCTGCCATTACCTCGCTTTCTTTTGTTTTGGTTTGTTTTTTTCTTATTGCTTTTATGTTTATATACTTACTGTTATTTTTATTATTATTTTTTTTTCAGTGCATATGACGATGTGACCGAGCTCCTTCGGATCACTTAAAGCCAGGTAGATCACGAGATTACCCGATATGTAACCCAACGAGACGGCAAAGACAAAAGCACGAAAAATATAATCTAACCTGGTCTAGGTCCACTAAATAAAAGTGTTGGAAATGCGATTTTACTATATATGAACCACTCTCTTTATCATTCATTAAAAATCGGAAAAATCATGGAGTACTCCGACCCCCAAAGATAGTAATATTGTGAAGTCACATGTCACATGCTTTCATTAATATGTGTGATCATATTAAAGTATCTAACAAATTCGACTTTATTGAGGTCTAATTAAAAGTTAATTTATATATTATATGATAGTTATAACAGTTCTGCCTTAACCTATACTTAATACTCCCAGACTTATACAAATGCCTCACCCTTCTACGTATTCTTCGCTTCACACTACCTATCTAATTAGATTTTTAGTACTGCCACTTTTCACACATTTCAGCCTGATGTTTACATAGTTCAGCTTTAATTTCACACATCCCCACCTTAATTAAACATAATTCGTTACAATTTCCATTTTGAGATAATGGCACAATCGCAGATCTATTTGAGATCGCACCGAACAATTTTCCAGCAGGGACGTAAGTACGTACGCCAACTGCAAATACATTCATAGTAACTGGGTGGTAGAAGTGAATGGTCAGATTCAGAACCTTAACTAAAGATATCACTTCTTCACAATTTATTTTGAAAAGTATTCAAAAGCGCTATACAAGTAGATTAATCAATTTTTTAAACTCGTCAAAACTTGATCATTTAAGTAATTTGTATACACAGTTGTACATACAACTTTAGATCAAGGTTCTTATTGAGAACCTTTCTATATGTATTAACTAATTTTAAAAACTAATTTTAGATTTATTGGTGTCTGAGTATTTAGACTGCGTTAATTTAGTCGATAAGCAATTTTTTTAATAATATTAGTTAAATAAATTAAACGTTTATAATGGCTGATGAAATTAAACTCGTTATAGTAAGCTTTAGTTTAACCGTATACGAATGAGAAACAATCATAGAGCACATAAAATTTTTCTTAAGGGCAAAATATGTTGTACGTGTGATCAATTTGCTAAAAAAAGTTCTCTATTGTGATCAATTATAGGTAAATGAATCAACGAATTTACATGAAAAAATGCGTAATTTATTTACGCTTATTCTGACAATAATAATTGAACGCTCTATAAATTACAACTTTTACCAAAAATTTCTATATACGCTAAATTTACAAAAATGATAGATGTATCTACAATTAAACTAAATATTAATTAAAAATTTAGAAATATTAAAAATAAATATTGCGGTGAAAGAAAAACTATAAACATAACACACACAAAATACATAATATATATATATATTTAATACATACCATATATACAATATCAACAATTTTCGACAATTTCATCATATTGTAATAACTTTACATATTTTTCTAAATTTTTTTCAACATCTTTTAAATCAGGATAAAAAATATTTACGTATTTTAAAGTTTTTTTTTGCTTACAAAAATCTATTATTGCCTTGATTGTCTCTTTACCATTACTACAAATAAGTTTCTTTAAAGGAGCATTACAATGATAAAGTAAAATATCAACATAAGAAGAATCTTCTCTATTAATATTTCTCCACTCAATGTATTCTAAAAAAGGGGAAGTAGCCCTAATCAACTGTATTATTCGAGCTCTTATTATTACAGCAGGTTTCTCAGAATACCATAATAAAGTAAGAAATTGTAAATTTTTTAAGGAACCGATGAGATCTATAAGCTGAATGGAAAGTTCAATAGAAGAAATGTTGAGATAAGTTATATTTGGGCAAAATTTTAAAAGGATTTCTAATAAAGAAGATTGAGATTGAACTACACTATCTTCTGGACAAAGTTTCAATCTTTGTAAAGATGAATTACTTTTTTTTTAAAATTTGAATTACGTCAGATGAATCAACTTCAAGATCAATTATTTCTAAAGTATTAAGATTACAAGAACCATTGGATAAAGGTTTTAATATTTCAGATTTTTCATCATACCATCTTATACGAAGAGTTTCTAATTTTTCACATTTTAATAATACATTAAAGTTTATACCACTATCATAACAATAATCTATTTTAAATTCTTTTAGAGATTTTTGTTGAGTAGCCAGGGCAAAAATAATTTCCTGAACGTTTAAATCCATACCAGTCAAATTAAATTCAGTAAGTTGACATTGAGATCTAATAATATTTGCGAGAGCATGACATAAAGGAGCCACATTATATCCAACATCATGCATATTAAATTGTAAAGTATGAATTTTTGTAGAAGTCTTTGCCAAAACTTTTAAAAAAGCAATATTTTCATCAGCAAAAAAATCTTCATATCCAGTATCCACAGAAACATATTGAAGTTGAGAGAAAAAACGAATATTTTGTCCTAATGAATAAAAGACTTCAGGTTTAATAAAAGATTTTGAAATCATGATATGAAACCTTGATAAAGAGACACCACTTTCAATAAATAATTTAATTAATAAAGATGCTATTGTTAGATTTGCTGAATAACGTAATGAAGTGGGAATTTGAACAGAGATCCATTGACGAACTTTAGTTTCTAGTAAAGATAAATCGAGGACTCTTAAGAACTTTGCATAATGAAAAAGATGATAAGGAAAATCGTCAATTAAAGAAATTTTAAATTCATTTAAACATAATTTATCCTCATTATCAAGATATGAAAGATATTTAGAGATATAATTAGGTTTTTGTTTAAATGAAAAAGGATCTTTCCAAAGAATAGGAATCGATATTTTACACCAATGTCGATTTACTAAGGCACATGTATATAAAGAATTAGAATCACCTTCTAAATTATGAAGGATGATCTCCATTAATTCAGGCATATTGCCTGTGAATAGCTTTAAAGCCATGATCAAGATGTTTGAAAAAAAAAAATCTGGATTGGATTGGATTAGCGAAAGAATAAAAATATTGCATAACTTAAATATTGAGTAACATTTTTTTAGATATATATATCATATAGTGTTATATAATTTGACATTTTAAGAAGTGGGGCAATGTTGTGCATTGTAACACTTAAAGAAACTCAGATACCAATACGTAATTTTTGTGAAGCATCACAAGGATTATATATATATACGTATTTGGTAACTATTGCTAACTTTATTAATGTTAAATCAAAGATTGTCCTGAACAAAGGTAAAAATATAAATACAAACTAATCACATATGATATAAAGGTTTATGTTATTATTGTATAATCCATATTACAATTGGTTGGGCGTTAATGTTTCGGACGGATCCAAAAAGGTTTGACCGGACAATTAAAAATGTAAAGTTTCTATATTTTTATGGATTGAACCGGATTGGAAAAATATCTCGGACTTGGAAAAGTATAGTAATTTAGCTGATGCACTAATTGGCTTTGTTGTCTATAATTGTTTATTTGACGTAAACTATACATCTACATAAATTTCAGCAGAAATACCTACCTACGTACTGTACTGTACGTACGTACTGTACGTACGTACGTACGTAAGTAAAGTACGTAGTACTTTAAATGTTGCAATATATTATCGAAATTAGGTGTATACATGATACAGCACGTACGTACGCATGCACTAAAACAATAGTTTGAGAAAATTTAAAAAATTCAAAATTGTACAACGTAAATCAAAGTTATACGTACCCTAACTAATTATCATCTGTTATTGATGCAGATTAGGGTAAAGGTTGGGCAAATTTACTATATTAGTTAGTGATCTAAATAAATAACGTAACCACTCTGATCCAGGTTTCACCCGGGTCGTTTAATCATCGACATGTGTTAAAAACTTTAATCAGTATATAATTTTGGTGCTGGCCAGTTATACAAAGGTGTTCATGCACAGGGACTAGAATCTTCATTACTAATTGAACAATCTAGACCCTTATGCAAAATTATAATCATGTTACAATCAATAAAGAGTCCATTTTTAGCAATTTTATTTAACAATAGTTGCCGATGTTTTTTTTTTTTCCCCGATTACATTTTTATTAGTTTCTAGTTATAATATCGTGTGACATTCTACAACATTCTACATTTTTAATTCATATTTTCACAAAGGAAATCCTTTAAGCAATGTTAGTCTTTTTTTACTTTGTGTAAAATTGTCACAATCTTTACATATTTGCCAAGTTTTTTATGCTTGCATATTCCATACTTGCATTTCTGTGTCGTTCATTTTCACCATGATTAGATTAGGGTAATGATTTCTTAATCAGAAGTAAGATGCAAACATTGACGCAAATGCTGTTGAAATTTGACGTGAGAAAAAGTCTTACGTAACTAAATTGTTTAAAAAGACAAACTTTGCCAATATTTGAAATCTTTTTCGTCCTAAACTAGAAAAACGGCGTCGTTTTGTGGGCTGGAGCCCTAAGTCTTAGGTCTTATACTTTACAATTTAAATTTTACTATTATAAAAATTGTGTTTTAAGTTTTATAAATTGCTATTTTTTTTATAAAATTATTAATAAAAAATTCATAATTTTAATAAATTCATAATTTATAATAAATTCACAATTTTATAATAAATTCATAAAGAAAGTGATCTCTGTTCTTCCATTAATCTTTGCTGTAAACGTGCATGTTGTCCTAATTTTTGTAATCTGTCCAAGGATAATGCATTATCAAAATAAAGATCTTCAAGAGTACGAACCCTTGATGCAACTATAAATGTAAGGCGGGTGCAAACTCCCTATTTTCAAGATTTATTACAGCTTTTAGTAATATTAAACCATGTGACTTGTGAATTGTAATTGCCCAAGTAGGCACAAAGTAAATTGAATGCAAGAGCGAGATCATGGCTTTCCTTTCCAAGTACATTTAATAGATCGAATCGGCACTGCTATTGATAATTCTATATAAATATCATTTGACCCATAAAAAATGTCCATTTTAACCTGAATAACTGTAGGTAGTGAAGGTGTACTTCATATATATCAAAAATCATACTCGTTTGCATAAAATGGATTATTTTTTCTTTTAAGAAAAATTATCCACATTAGGATATTTGCACATTTTGACTTTAAAATCGTGAAATGCATTACAATCTTTGTCATGTTCGTCGAACAACTAAAAATCAATTCAGCGGGATCTCTGGTTAATTCTTGAACATCTTGCGAAAAAATTTATTATGTACCTCTGTAACCAAGCTGTCCACCTTTAAGATTAAAACAGTAAGCATAGAAAGAACTTGTGCAATTAACATTTCCTCAACTTGACTAAGTTGAGCAGTCATTGCTCCTTCTAAAATAAATATTATATTAACCACATATATTTTTATATTAATATTCATTACTATGATTACACACCCGGTTCCATATCATTCTCTAATAAAAATCTTTTTGCGTCAATTTATCTCTACTACAACTATTATAAGAACCAGGTTTATGATCTAATATAACTGAAGGAAGGATCCTTACAAATAGGACGATAATTATGCCAAAGATCTGCAACAGTGTCATGAAACTTTTTGAGAAAATTACGATCATCATCAGTAAGTTGATAAGCAGGTGTTGTTTCATTTTCAAAAATAATTTATTACATGTCAGACATTATAATTTTTTTTCAAAGTTAATTTAAACTCGTACTTTTATTTAGACTATCTTCGTTATTCATATGTTTGTATTGATTTATGTTTTCTTTCGTTTTATTATTAGTTGTTAATTGACATTTGTAACGAGTATGTCTCTTTGATGATTTGCTTTTTCGATAAGCTAACCGTTATTCTTCAGTTTTGTTTCCTTCTCGATTCATTTTTTATAGCTATTTATTCAGGTATGTAAGTTCTTTTTTGTTTTTGCGGTTTAACAAAATAAAAAAAGAACGTACAGAATAGCTCTTCTTTTCTAAGTCAATATAATAATAATAATTAAAAAAAGGTCTAGAATTTTCAAGTGATTGACATCACACATACTATTATAGTTTGTGCACAGATCACAGAAACGAATAATCTAAATTTGGGGTCGTCTAAAGCGGGGCAAATCGTGTGATCAGCCGCCAATCAATTATAGAATTTTTATGATCGCCGGCGAAGCAAAACAAGAAATAAAACAAAAACTTGAAAAATACAAAAAACGACAGTCTAAACCTATCTCAAGTTGATTCTTCGCTTTGCATTACCTGTTGACCCATTTTTTCAATCTTTCAAAAAAATAGTTTTTTTTTTTTTTTTTTTAGTTCCAAAATGTGCCAATTGTTTGATTTTTGACATTTATTTTTTCCGCTATTCTCATCTGGTGTCACCCGATGAAACTTTAATTTCCGTAATTATCTGATAGGATTGACGGAAAAAATACGACTGCCGACCCAATTTTTTGTTTCATTGCTGTGCAAATGAAAAAATTAACCTTGCATAAAAAAAACCCCCGACAGACCGACCCAGGTTTCAGATCTATGTAATGCAAAACTAAATATCAGAAGGCAACTTTGCTTATGTATAACTACTTAAAACTCACTTAACCCTAATATAGGATGACCCTAACCCTAAAGTTAATCGAGAAAATTATTAAGAAATATGAATTGCCCTGCTTTAGACGTCCTAAATTTGGAAATGATGATTGCATGGCTTATTCTAATAAATATACTCTTTAAATGCACCACATTTTAATCACATGGAGGTCAAGTATATATTCGCACCGGATGCATTTAGAAAGGGTGTGCACTTATAAAATGTGTGTCTGACTGTATTCTCTTTATCTGTTATTAAAACATACTTTAAACACTATACATTTTATATAACTAATTCGTGTGTTACTATTGCGAAGGTTTACTGTAATATTTTAGTAAACATAATTCATCCAATTTATGTCACTTTCCTAATATAGGAGAAAATGCCTTTAAAATCTACAATTGATTTGTGAATTTAATAAAAATATGACTATAATTAGTTTGCAAGTTTGTTTATATTCACCACAAAAAGTTAGAACTTTCACAATGCGCGTCCTATGTAGTTTATGAATGCAGTATTTACTCGCCGGATTTTTTCTCTTCGGCTCCTATTGGAGTCGAAAAAGTTGAGGAAATATTTACTATTTCGCAATTCACGGGGAATAAAATAGTACTTATTACAATATCAGTAAATAAACACAAGTAAATTACATTGTTTTTTCTTGTTTTTTCTTGTAAATTCATTGATTAATTCGCTACAATTAATCACAGTAAATTATTTTCTATCAGTAATTTGTCATACGTACAACATTATTTGCTATTATGAAAAGGTATATTGGTTTATTGTTATTCCATTTTATTACTTTTAATATATGTTGACGGAGAGTTAACCCAATGATCATATCTTTCCCAGTATCGCCAGACCAAAAAACGGGCACATGATTTTTGATTAAATTATTTAAAGCTTATAAGCTATTTAAGTTAGGATTAGAGTTTATATTAAGGATAGCTTTAGAGATTTTAATAGTAAATCATTCATGGAAAACCTTTTGTCAATTTGCAGAAGATTAATTGTTCTGATCGTAGAGTGTCACAACTGATCTTGAAATCTGATTTGTTTGAGATCACATGCTTGTGCTTTTGTTGGCACAGGAAAATTTCCGGACACCTACAGTTCGCATTATTTTTATACTTACCTAATATAAATTGGAGAGTCTATGGACAGTGCATTGGGACGATTTACAGGGCAATCCCTTAAATTTCTGGTCGGTTTAGGTCAACATTTAGACCTAGTTGTTAGGACTCATACAGAGGGGTCCCAAAAATTTCGGGTCGGGATTAGTGATGTGCCATTTATATGATACCTGAAAAATTTTAATGTACAATACGTGCAGTCTTACTGTACGTACTGTACGCATAGTTCTTTCCGACATCTATTGGCTGGCAAAAGTGTTCGGCAACAATTTTAGCGTACAGTACATTGTTTGTTAACCTGCGAGTACCTCTCGGAAATCGAGGCTAACGGAGCAACTATCGACAGGGTGTCACGTGAGCACAGAGACACGGGACTGTGCAGTGGTTTATCGTAGTTGTTAGTATTTATACAAGCGAGAGGGGTTTGTTTATAATGTGATTTAGCAATTCGAAAGAGAGTGTGATGTAATTTACAGAATCGATTAGAGTGTGTCCTTTATTGATATTTAATATAAGATCATGGCAAACATGCCTACAAAGTGGAGCGAATATCGCTCGTATATATAATAAAATATCTATTAATAAAAGATATGGCATTTCTGCCATAAATGATCGATCTATCATTTATGCCATTTCTTCGATTTCTGCGATTTCTTGCATATCTGGCCGATATGCCATAAACGGAGAAATGGCAGATCCGAATTTTGGGCGCAGCAACCTCGTGACCTATTAGCTACCCGTGAGTGACTTCCACCCAGATTAGCATGGGTAACAACGTACAGTACGTATCGTACAGTACGTATAGTACAATACGCGGCACATCACAATTGGTCAATTTTGCTCCAAGATCATAAAAATTTTACTAATGAAATCATATCCATTCATTAAATAAAAAATGACCAGCTGATAATTTTGCTATAACAGCTAGGGCTAAACGCCGACCTAGATCCGACGTTTACGACCCGGAATTTTGGTACCCTCTTGTAAAATTCAGTGGATAGTAGATTCTATAGCAAAATTATCTGCTGGGCACTTTTCACTTGATGAACGGCTACGACATCATTAGTAAAATTTTAGCGATCCTGCGCAAAATAGATCATTTCCGGTTGATTCTGACCAGGTATTTTGGATCTTCCTGTATTAGTTCGGTTGATACAACACGATCGGCTGGCTAATGTGGCAATTAATTTGATTAGATGCTCGATTGAAAGTTAATTTGTTATTAATCGGCATTTCATTCATATTTATTTATATATAGTCAACTATCTATATATAATGGATATGTATATGACGGACAAGGATGTATTAATGGTTTTAAATTTCATTTGTTATAAATCCTCTGGATGTATGCTAGTAAAAATAATATAATGACTTTTCAAAAATTTAGGACCTAAAAATTCCGTTATATCGATAGTTGGCTGTGTATTTAAATAAACTATCCTTATTTCATAACATCTGCAGTTAAAGCCAGACCAAGTTGATTCTGTGTTTTTTATTACCCCCTCCCCTCCAGAAGGGGGGGGGGTGGGTTCATGTAGTAAAATTTTTCCCGAATTGTTCCGTGACTGAATAAAATCTTTCCGAAATATCCCGTAGCCCTATGTATATTTATCTAAAATTTTTTTACTATGAGAGAGGGGACGCTGGGGTAATGTAAAACACAGAATCCACTTGGTATGGCCTAATTTTCGAAATTGAACACTTTAAGAATAAAATTTTTTAAATAACTGTTTCATAACTTGTTCTAAGAAACACCTAATTTTTCAGAAACTACCTCGCTGTTTCTTCTATCAAAGTTCCAAAAGTTCCAATAATAGTGAAAAATTAGGTGATTTTTAAAAGATATCGAGGAGATTTCGGGGAATGAGAAATTTTCAGATGTCTCCACCTTCTATCCCAGTAAGACTATGAAAGATCGTAGCAAATGCACCAATCAGATGATCTATACTAATTAATCGAATTTTTAAAAATTTTAGAGTAATACTGTAAAACATGTTAGGGTTAAAGTTATGGACGAAATAGAGCTTTTCTTATACCAATTTTTTTTGGAATCTTTTTGTTAGTGCGCAGTAGACTGTTTCATAGAGAGCCGATTGTTAGAAGGTATTAGCCAGCTGTTGGCAGCCGCTTAGCCATGGCAGCAGATCAAACCATGTGACTTAAATCACTAGTCTGTGATTGGTTAGTTGACGGTTAGGGTATATTGAAAATCATGTGATTTGCACTGTCTCTATGCGATTGTTACAGGCAATCCCCAAAATTCCTAGTCAGATTTAGGTCGGCCTATACCAAAATTATCAGCTGGACACTTTTCATATTAATGAACGGCTGCGATTTCATTAGTAGGAATTTGGGGATCTTCCTGTATGAACTATCTTGGCCGGTCGGCTTAAAACACTATCACAGACTATTCACGTGGTTTTGCACTGTCCCTAAGCACTGTCCGTAGACATTTCGATCATAAATTTTAAACCTGCCACGTGCTAACATACTCACCTTAACTTTAGGTAGGTACAATATGACGTAACTGGTAGATGTCCGTAGACTTTACTGGGGTAGTTCAGTGATCATCACAATATCACATGACAATCATTCTGTCTAAGTTAGAGTTAGTTAAGAATATTGTTTAGACAAGCTGTTTTATTCTGGTAAACAAATGACGTCTTGATATGTTAACATGTCATCGTCGATTACTGGGTTAAAGTGTCATGCAAAATTTTGTTGTCCTGAATTACGTCGCAATTTTCGATAAATTACTACATTTTATGACAGTTCAATGATTCAGCCTCGATTACTACATACTGCATTCTTACTTTATTTTTACCGAATCATTACGTATTATCTCTCACGTCTTTCCCACTATTTCATATGACCGCTTATTAATCATCACTTTAACAACAATTTATTCATAACATGTAATTGCACCATTGATTTTTCATTATTATAAAAAATCGTGTGAGTCAGTAAGCATTTAAGGAAGTAGCTTACACCAAAAAAAAAGATTTAAATAACAGTATACTGTACAATAATTTTATTGACTCTAATACAGTATTTACTTTCATTTTTTTTATTCATATTGAAAAAATTTGACCATAATTTTGTCTGAATGTTTTTGGTTGTTTGATGTACATTATAAAATGACTGCAGCTCTAAGTCCTAGTCTAAAATTCGAGATTTGACATTATACTAGTGTGCTAGTCATGATTAGGGATGGTAAAGTCCTTAAGTCCAGGACTTTAGGACCTGGTTTTGGGGCCTGGTCTTTAAAGACTGGGTCCCAATTTTAGGACCTAGGTCCATAGGTCCACAATAGGTCCTAATATAGAACTTAAAAATATTAGTAATAAAACAGTAAACAAAGAACTTTAATTGGTTAGAAAGTATTAGAACTAAGTCCAAGGATTTAATTATATTGGTCAGGCATAAATTCTGAGACTTATTATATGAGGACCTGGTCCTTAGATCCATGCGATAGGACTTACAAGTCCTAGGACCAAGACCGGACCTGGACTGACTTTACCATCCCTAGTCATGATGGAATATTCAAGGATTATTCAGGTTCAAAAGCTAATTTATCAATTTTGTCAATAATATCTATTTATAAATTAAGATATTTATTTTCATTTGGGTATAGCTAAATTTTGTAAAATAAAGCAAATAATAGTAATGGAAATGATAGTAAGTGTAATAGAATGATAATAAGGGTAATATATATAATTGTAAGAGTACAGAAATAAGAATAACAGATATGATAATGGTAAAAAAAACATGATATTTAAAGTAAGTATATTAATTTCTTATTTTTTTATTTATATTAATTCTAAATAATAACAATTATCTAATATCTAAGATATTTAAAAATGATGCCAAAAGAAAAGGCATTTCAATTATATAAATTTTATATAATTGAAATGCTTTTTTATTGGTAGCACTTAAATAAACTATTTAAAACTATTTTACTTGATAAAATGTAATAGTATTTAAGCTATCTACCTTTTATTTCTTTTTGTAATATATACTAAAATTGGTTAGCATCTTTGTTTTATAGGATTTTGTTAATTAGAGTGGTATTTTTTATTTTACTAATATTAATTCTACTGAAATTTCATTTAGCTGATATTATAGAGGGTTAGAATTAGATTTTTATTAATTATAAATAATTTTTTAGTAAATTCTTAATTGATTTAATAGATAATAAAATAAAGCTAATTTATATACAATACTTTATAAATTATATTTATATCAAATAAAAATTTATTTAGTAAAAATTTTAAAAATTATAAATTATATTTATATTAATAAAAATTTATTTAGTAATAAATTTAAAAATTATATAAGAACTTGTGTATAACAATTTTATATTTTGAAAACTTAATGTAGCATGTATAAATTTAAAAATATATAATTTTAAATTCTTTAAAAGAATAAAAATCTTGGTATATATAAAAAAAGACAAATTAGTATATTTACTAATTTTAGATAAATTAGCAAATAGTTATGTATTATTTTGACTTTTATATATAACAATAACCAACAATAGTATATAAAAATTTTTTAAAATAAAATTTAAAAAATTTTTATATAATTGTTGATTATTGCTATATATAAAGTCAAAATAATACTAAGAAATTGATTTTTTTAATAAAAAAAATTTGTTTAAAAGAATCAAATAAGCTACTATAAAGTTTTTATATAAATTGGTTGATATTTAATTAATTCTGTATTTTATATTTTTATAAAAAATTACAAATTTTTTAGCTATATTTGTAAATAAATAAAATATAAAATAAAACTAATACAAAGGTATCTAATTTGCATAAAAATTTCAAAATAAGTATATTTTATTTTTCTGAACAATTTTACTTATTGAATAAAAGTTGATTTAATTATTAAAATTGTGACTTTTTAAATATAATTAACAAATTCTAAAAAAATGTAATATAATTATAGTTTGTAACTATATAGGAGGCAATTATATGGGGATAACAGAATTTATTATTTTTATGGATTCAAAGTGTCTGCTTTGAGATTAGGAATTTTATTCAAAATTATAGGGCCATCAGTAATCCACACATAGGGGATCTACTGGCATTTGTTATAATAATAAGAGTATTACTAGCTACACTTGCAACTTTTGGTTGCCTATTTAAGTAGCTTCCCTAGAGTTCTATACTAGCTACCATATCTGCAACCCATGTACTGGCATTGTTTATTTAAACTCTCTGATTCTTGTTCCTTCTGCAACTTTTCTGTATCACTAGAATATTGTTCTAGATGCTAGTTATATGCCCTTAGGAGCCCATACCTATGGCAGGTATCCTTACAAAAAACTTAGTAGAGTAGTACCTGTCCTACCAGATATTCACCTACACTTTAGTAACTTACACATTCACCAAGACTTATACTTGCAGTCTGAGATTATCCTGCAACCACTACCATTATCTACTTTGTCCTTGTGAAGTTCACCCAACCCAGTACTTGCATCCTATTATCTTCTTAAACCTTCCTGGTACTTTCCAAACTTCCAATCTGATAGCCCAAAAGAATTGGTCAGCATAAGATTTATGCACCCATGGTCTTTTTTTCCTTGGTACATATTTCTGAAGCATATGTCCTTTTTCTCCAGTGCAACTTAGGGTTCCTACAAACCCGGATCAAATCAAACTTTAGGTCAGATTTGGGTTTGATTTGATTTGAAATCAAACTCAAACCCAAACTATGATTAAAAAAATTATTTGAGTTTGATTTGAAGCAAACTTTTTAGTTAAATTTGAGTTTGGTTTGAATTTGAGTTTGAAGTTTGCAAACTAGTTTGAGTTTGAATAACATAAATATATTTTTATATTTTAAAACCTTTTCTTACTAAGTTAATGGTACTTATCGACTAATTGAAAGTTGTAGAGCTTGTCAAGACGCATCCAATGATGGTTAGATCACCCAAATCGGCCTAGTGGATGGCGAGATATCGTCGAAAAACGATTGACCGACTATATAAAAATCCGTGATGGAGATTACATAGGCGAAATGTGGCGTGCTTCCATCTAAAACTTTTTCTTACTAAGCTAACGATACATGCCCACTAATTGAAAGTTGTAGAGCTCGTCGAGATGCATCTAACGGTGGTTAGATCATCCAAATTGGCCCAGTGGATGGCGAGATATCGTCGAAAAACGATTGGCCGGCTATATAAAATCTCTATGTAAACAAAATATTGTTTACATAAGAGATTTTATTTAGACGACCAATCGTTTTTCGACGATATCTCGCCATCCACTGGGCCGATTTGGATGATATAACCACCGTTAGATGCATCTCGACGAGCTCTACAACTTTCAATTAGTGGGCATGTATCGTTAGCTTAGTAAGAAAAAGTTTTAGATGGAAGCACGCCACATTTCGCCTATGTAATCTCCATCACGGATTTTTATATAGTCGGCCAATCGTTTTTCGACGATATCTCGCCATCCACTAGGCCAATTTGGGTGATCTAACCACCATTGGATGTGTCTTGACAAGCTCTACAACTTTCAATTAGTCAATAAGTACCATTAACTTAATAAGAAAAATTTTTTAAATATAAAAATATATTTATGTAATTCAAACTCAAACTAGTTTGCAAACTTCAAATCAAACTCAAATCAAACTTAGTATAGTATTTGGGTTTGGTTTGAATTTGATTATTTTTTATTTGAATTTGGGTTTGAACTCAAACTTTATAAAATTTATAGTTTGAGTTTGGTTTGATTTGGGGTTTGATCAAACTCAAATCAAACCCGGATCAAACTTCGGAACCCTAGTGCAACTCCAGTGGCCCAAATAGTGAGAATCTCCTCTAAGATCCTATTTTATTCAGATTTTTCCTGGTTTTGGCTCAATCTAACTCTATTCTGCAGTACTGTTAAAAGTTCAGTACCACTTTACTTGGGTCTTGCCAAGTATGCTTCCTTTCTTTGTGCCCTCAGGAAGATCTTTATGCACTTAGTTTACACCAAGCTCCCAATATATTTATCAGTATTACAAGAATCCAATGTGTCCTTGGTGTGATCCAGGTTACAGATCTACTAATCTGGGTTGGTTTTCCAGTTCAGGTTATAGTAATACAAATATAAATTTTCATATAATAAAAGAATTTATTTACTAATTGCTTTTTAATTTATAATAATATTATTTTGTTTGGCAAATAATTTATAATTAGCTAACATGCTATTTAATAAAAATTGTTTAACTAGTAATTTGCTGATTGTAGTATATTTGTCATATTTGTATTTAAGAGTAAAGTGTATATGGATCATTTTTTATAATAATTTTTTATTTTTAATATTTTAAAAATATTTATTTAGTTTACTGCTTTTAATTTCTAAGTAAAATATTGTAAAATAGGTTTTTCTAATTCTACTAGTAGTGAAATTATTAAAATTAGATAAATATCTAATAAGAAACATGTATTTAAAGATTAAATCTCATTTTTTGTCATATAATAATTATATAATTCAAAATCAATATTTTTGTATAACCATAGCAAATTTGTGTAGTCCCTAGCAAATTTAATATATATATGTTGTGTCCCAGATAAGAATTTGTCCCAATTTGGAATCTGGCCTAATCCTACCTTTAACTCTAGCCTAACCCTAACCCTAAAGTCATCTAAAGTCCTAATTCTGCTACAAAATTCTCATCTGGAGCAGCCTGATTCCAAATCAGGCATTGGGACACAACATATATATAAGTATTTTTTTCTAAACATTATATATATTAAAGTTTATATAATTGTAAAAAGTATACTTTATGTACTACATATTAAATTTTAAGTATTCAATTTTTTGTAAAAATTAAAATTTACTATACAGATTATATAATAAAATAATCTATATATACTCTATTCTTAAATTAAAAAATTTAAATAAGCATTTTTGTTTGAAGCTTATTTATTCTAATTCTATAAACAATTAGCAAAATAATAATATTAACTAATTTATATATGACAACATAGAATAGTTATTTAGTTGTCACTTCCAAGAGTTGTAACAAAAGGTATAAAGTTCAAATTCCACTGGAAATAGGTTTGAAAATTTTATTTCTGTATTATAGTAATCTGGACTCTAAGCACAGATTGTAGATCTGTAGCCTGCATTATACCAACTTGTATGGAAGCTTTGGTAACCATGTTATATATAGAAGAATATAAACTTGCAAATTGGTATTATAGGTAGCACAAATCTGAAATAAGAATAATGCATGGATCCTAGAGGTGTATATAAAATAAAGAAAACTATACTTGGCAAGACCTAAGCAAAGTGGTAGCTAACTTTAATAGTACTTGAACAGGAATCATATAGGGACTAACCAAAAGTGAACTAACTAAAAAGTGGACTAACCAGAAGCAGACATTGTAATGGGCTATGCCCCAAGTTTTTTGTTATTATTTGTATACTTAGAATATTTTTCTTATTAGTTATATTATGTGATTATATGATTTCTTCTAAAATCATGCCATGGTTACAAAAGATCAATATAGCCCAAATTGCATAAAGTAGAGCTGCAGTAATTTCTGAAATAAGCAGGCCACAATTCAGTTTATGCCCTTGGTATTTGCTGCTAATGTTTGTTTATTTTCCCTTTTGTAAACAGCAGATTCTTCATATATTAGCTTTACCTATATAGCTAAAACTAATTTATACTCTTGGCATTTAGCTATTAATATTTGTTTATACCTTGTTTTGTAAATAATAAACTTAGCCTAGTTTTGGTTTCGCTAGCTAAATAGTACTAGCATCAGTAGATTATAGTACCTAGACTAAAACACTTCTTATACCACTTATGCTTCGAGGCTTAAAGAAGCCATCTTTGCATTTTGCTCTAAAGAAATAAGGATATAGTAAGGACATTATACAATAGAAGTGAATTCAATAGAACTAGTATAGTTAGTCTAAAATCAATATATTTTTTAAAGAAAAAATGTTTATAAACCCTCTTTATTTCAATAAAGAGTAACTTAGAAAGAGTTTAATTTTTAGTTCTAATTGTTGAAATAAAAATATAAGTGTTAAAAAGTGCTCTCTTGTTATTAAACTCATTTGTTATAATAAAATCACTTATTAAACTTACTCTTGTTTTATAAAACATTTGTTATTTTGTTAAAGTTATATCATTAATTTACTTTATAGCTAAATATATAACCTAGTCTATTAAAGAAAGGCAGATCAAATTAATCACTTTTTATATTAATTATCTATTAATTAAACCCCTTTGATTACCCAATTTATCAAACAATCCATCATCTATATTGCTAATTAATCATTTGCATCAATCTAATTTTAGCCTTAATCCTATAATAATTGTTAATAAAATTAATATTTGTATTTAAATTTTTCCTACCTTGTATTCTAGAATAAAAGCGAAGAGTGATATAAATAAAGTAAAATTAGAACCACCAAAAAAGAACTATATACAAGAAATAAAAGATATACTTATTTTTATCTAATCATATTGCAGCAAGACCTAAACCAAATTTTTTATATCTCTTTTTGACTATAAATTTGAAGAACTAGAATCTTGCACACTTGTAAAACCTTGGTTTAGATAAAATAGAGATGTTGTTAGTATATTTTAGTAGCATAACCAATTATTACAACTGTTACAATGGATAGCAATCATTTCACTAGCAATTACTTTACTGACATAACATTACACTAACAAATATTCACTAACAAGTTCATTTTACTAACAGTATAATTTACCAAAGCTCATTTCACTAACAAAGTAATTTTGGTCATTGTTATTAGGATCAGAACAGAATTTAGATAGAATTAGGATTAAAGTCAGTGTGCTTTTTAAAAAAAACTTGTATTGCATCACTAATTTTAATTATACATTAATAGAACTGATATATGCTGTTAATATTAATAAAGCATTTCTAATATATTTAATATATCCAATGAATATATATTATTGTGTATAGTTTTTTCAATAATATAAATTACTAATAATTATTATATCTCATATCATACTTGTGATTATCTTATTGGTGTTACAAATTATTCATTATTGGTGTTATATAATCATTTGTATAGTGAGCACATTTATATGTATGTTGTAGCCCAGATGACAATCCTGTCCAGTTGTCAATTGGGCTAGCCCAGATTGCAATTTCAATCTGGGCTGCCATTTTTGTCCCAGATGCAAATTGCAGATCTTATATTAAAATCCATTAAGGGTAGGGTGAACATAGATCATTTTACATATAAAATCAGGTGCAAAAATTTTTGTATAACATACCATTACACAAATGGGGGATGGCTAAAGCCATGTACCCACGTGATTTTTTGAAATTTTAGTTAAAGTTTGTATCAGAGACTGTTTAGCGTTAGGTTAGGGATAGGACCAATATAGGTAAAATTACCTTTCCGACAATTTTTATTAATGGCCCAAGGTAGTGTTATAGAATAGGTTTCTTGTTAGATACAGAGTAAAGCAGAGTTTTACAGTTTTACAGTTTTACAGTTTTACAGTTTTACAGTTTTACAGTTTTACAGTTTTACAGTTTTACGGTTTTACAGTTTTACAGTTTTACAGTTTTACAGTTTTACAGTTTTACAGTTTTACAGTTTTGCAGTTTTACAGTTTTACAGTTTTATTAGTTTTATTAGTTTTATTAGTTTTATNGTTTTACAGTTTTACAGTTTTACAGTTTTACAGTTTTGCAGTTTTACAGTTTTACAGTTTTATTAGTTTTATTAGTTTTATTAGTTTTATTAGTTTTATTAGTTTTATTAGTTTTATGAGTTTTACAAAAGATATATAAACCCCAGCTTTTATCCTTCCTTAGCTTGAGGATTTGTTCCCTGCAATTCTTTAGTTATAGGAATTCTTTAGGCACAGAAACCTTTAGATAGTCTTGTAGCAAAGTCTTGTAACATACTTAAATAAAATATATCTTTGCCCAACTAAATACACTCCTGTTCTTTGAGTAAAATATATCGAACTGCCACAGTGAGGAAACATTCCACTTCCACACCGCTTCATAACTTCTCTGACCCTACAAGATCCCTGTCGCCATGTGCTATGTTGCTAGTGGTATATTAAGAAGGCTATACCGCTTGTAACATTTTGGTGCCTTCTGGCAGAAAGCATTAAAAACTGTTGAAATATTAAAAACAGCTAGAACTTTTAGGACCTCCTTCTCCTCCTTCTCCTCTTTGAAAATTAAAGCAGCCAGGAACATTGTTCAAATATTGAAGGGTGGAAACATTAAGTTGAATCCTCTCCTTTTTTTTCTTTTGGTAAATATTATTTTTTTTATTTATGTCTGACTATTACCAATGAGTAATAGCTTTTGGTTTTCCTGTCGAATTGAAAGAGATTCGTTCAGAAGAGCATACTTGAAGCCTCTTGTATTTGTTGCACTGGTATTTTCCTGTTGAATTGAAAAAGATTCGTTCAGAAGGGCATACTTGAAGCCTCTGCTTTTGTAGCACCCCATTTAGTTATTTAGTTTTTTTTGACACAGTTTAATAGTTTATTAATGAAAATTTTATAAAATGAAAAACCTCTTACCTTCTCAAAATTTGGTTCTCTCCAAATCTCCCAACTCTACAAAATCCCAAATTTACCCCATTTTATACCAACTCCACATCCACTAAACCCAACCCCACAAATTCCATATCCCTCCAAACCCTAATGCTACCCAAACCCAATTACACTAAAATCTGACTATATTAAACCCCAACTTTACAAATCCAACTCCAAGTACCCACTATATATATGCTATAACAAACATTCATTACTTATTATTTACTTATCTTTTATTTAATATTTTAATTTAATTTAATACATTTACCCAAGCCCAAACCTATTTCTAATTTCTAACACTTAAACCCAACTATATTAGAAATCCTATCTTTAAACCCGATCCACCACTATCTACCTTTATTCAACCACGAATCTACCCTTATAACCGTCTATTCCGAATACCCTATTTCTAACTATCCAAAGCTAAAGCTCCCAAAATCTAATCCAACTTTTGAATCCACCTCTATCACCCTTTCCGAACCTAATTCTAAACCCGTCCTCCACCTCCATCCATTCCTCATTATCTGCTTCTTACCTCTAAAAGTACACCTAAACCTTTATTCCTTATAACCCACTAAAACTAAATCCTACCACTCTTACTTTAAATTAATTCATCTTTAAACCCGAGTTCTCCTTCCTGATCTACCTAAAACCCATCACCATTACCTGATTCGATATTTCTCCAAACACCAAAACCAAATTACATCCTAACCTTAAATTTGACCTGTGTGACTAACACTTGTTTTAATTACCCCACCCATTCTTGATCTTAGCCTTAAAACAGACTGTAATCGCAAATTTGGTCTATTAAGACGGTAAGACTGCGACCAACGCCTGTAGGAAAAATATCAAGACACATCTCAAACCTTCAATCGAAAAATGTCCTGAAGCCCAACCCCACCAGAATCCTGACTCCATGAAGATCCCTGCGGTACTATACTATTAATCGATTCACCGGTACCTCATGATCCTGGCCTAAGGACGTTCAGCGTACAACCAAGCTATCTTACCCCGTCAATTTCGATTTAATAATCCTGCCTAGTTAGAAAAAGGATTAGTTAAGGACCTACTCGCATAAAAAAAAAAAATTATTATTAGAATGACGCTCCAAAAATATCCTAACAAAGTACAAAAAAAACCTTATCTGATGAAAGTCCGATCCCAAGACCGAAACAAAAAGGAACTCCAAGCTTTTATGTCCTTTAGTTTGGATGCACAGAGTTTTACTAATTATATAAGCTCCTTCATTGTTTTAAATCGTTCGTTTAAATTGATCAGTCTATACTGATCACTCCATTCGTACTAATGATTTCATTCGAATTTATGAATTCATCCATATGAATGATGTCATTCACATTAATTATATTGGCCATTAATCGTCTCTATAGTGCTTCCAAAATATCAAGGAACAGGGTAGCAAAGATAAAAATACTATGGCAATTCGTTGATAGGACACCACTCCCGTAACAAGATTCAGGCACAAGACCCCATAGTGAAAGACAAAAGAATCGTACCGAAGGATGTACGAACAAAACCAATCAAACGAAAAGCAAGACCCTGAAGAGAAGAAAAGTCCAACTAAGAAATACTGGAATCAGCAAGTCAGACCTAACAAGACCTATCCAGAAAAAAAAAAGAGACATACCGGACCCAGATCTAACTATACTATTGAATTCGATAATCACAATGAAATGGACTATGAGACGAGGTCCAACGAAGTAAGCAAGATCCAGAAGAACCAAACCAGGTCTGACCAAGATAATTAAAGATAAAATACCAAACTATACCAACGAGCATGAAACCAAAAGGCTAGTACCAACGGCAAGACCTGTGAGAATGCTGAAACGACTTAACCTAAAAGCATGAAGGTCAGACCCAGGTTTATCAAGACTACTTAGATACTGGGACCCTCAACGCAAAAACCACAAGAACGAGATAACCACCCTTGCAATGACCCAAGGACCACCAAGAATTAAACGGCCAAAGTGCACGAAAGTTCCACAAACGGCACGATCAATGACCTACTAAGCCGACACCAAAACTACAAGACAAGACTCCATAGAGCAAAACAAGAAAGACCCACGTTCAAGAAATTGATAAGAAAACTTTAAAAAAAAAATAATAATAAATAAATACTAACCTACGCCCAAAAGAATGAACCAGAACAAACCGAGACCATAGAAAGAAGATCAGACCTAGCGAAACCAGACAAGAACACACCAAAAATGAAGATTTTGACCAGACCTGACAAGACCATACCAAAGATACTGAACGTAGAAAGAACCAGACCACCTCAAGTACCTCAAAGTAAAGACAATCAAAGATGAACGACCAAACTTTACCAACGAAGGCCCAACAAGAGCACTTCACGAACGTCAAGACCTACCCGTACCAGAATGTCACGAAACGACGAAAACGATGAAACCTAAAAGAACGAAGAACTGCCTAGATGAAAACTGTCGAAGCAGAATAAAATAGAACCACCCAAGCAGAGAATATTAGAAAGGCACCTACCTCGACAACGTAAACCCGTACTAACAATGAAATCGTAAGACTTCAAAAGAAATTTCTAACACTGAGAAATGATGATATCGAAACGAAAATACAAGAAAGACCTAGACACCAACTACAACGAAGAAGTCTACGAACCCCAGTAACAACAACTCCGAGAATTAACTACAACTTCAAGAAAGACGACGGTTTCAAGATCTATATGTTAAAAAAAAAAAGAGAGTTAACATGTGTAAAATCGGAAAACCCCTAATTTAATATTACACAATGATCTTCTAGTGTAAAGTAATAACTATTATGACCGAAACACGTATTATTAAATCGTGATCGTAATCTAGGGTCGTAACCGCGCAAAATTTATACTAACGGTTACCGCATCACTTACTTCGGAGCTGCATGTAGCATTCAACAAACATTGAAACAGTAAATCAAAAAAAAAAATATGAAACAAAAGACAAAGACTTTAACAAATTTGACACTTTATACTTAAGATTTTTAGATACAGAAACTTAAACTTTATTCTTATATCGAAACACTTTTCAATTTTTTTAACTTTATTAATATCATTTACTATTTATTTTTAAAACTCAATATTATTTTATTTATTATTATTACTATTACAACATTAATTTTACTCATATTATTTACAAAATTTTGAAAAATTTAAGAATTTTATTTACAAGAACAATTAAAATAGATACAAAAATTAATTGTAAAATAATACGATGATTTCTATTTACTTCTTCAACCCTTCTTCGCCACTTTTTATTTTCTTCTTCCAACTCTCAATTTTCTTCTTCCAACTCTTGATTTTCTTCTTCCAACTTACTAGCTTCTTCGACTCTTCTTTCTACTTCTCCAACTCTTCTTCTCAAAACTGTATTTTCATCTTCTAAGTTTGCCACCCAAGCCCTCCACCTATTTC
>QKWP01002059.1:43122-82679 GCA_003550325.1 Gigaspora rosea | reverse complement strand
ACTAGTTGTTAAAAAATTGGTCATTAAAGTCAAGTAATTATATTTTTTTACTATATAAAATATATAAAAATTACTATTAAATTTATATAGTAAATTTTACAATTGATTTTTTAAGAAAGTTAGCATAAATAAAACTTTTTATTTTATCAAAAAAGTTATTAAAAATTTTATATTTTTAATAATCCGAATACTAGTCACTTTTAATAAATTAAAAATATTAAAAATTATTTTGTAAAAAAAAAAGTTTACTAATAACTATTTGAGGTACGAACCTTTTTGCACCGGACCATATTATATATTATATTTTAATTATTATACATTTTTTTTTTCTTCTTCGATACACCTCGCCGTACCCCGTTTACCCAGATACCGTCTACCAAGTCTAACCCCCAAGTTCCACCGTGAACTTCCACCTCCAACTTGACTTTCCGTTGACAGCACCCTTAGGGGAAATTCTAGTTAAGAATCACATGACTCCATACAAGAATACTTTCAAGGGTCGACATTTCCCAAGAACCTAAGGCCCCAAGAACGGCATATCTGCGTCTAGCCCCGGAGGGCCAGCAAACTGCGGTAAGGGGATTGCACCCAACAGCCGAGTTTTTGGTAGGATAGCTCTTTGTCCCACACAGGTATCTATCTATACTTCAGTAACAGCGCATTAACTGAGGCCAACACTTGTGGTCAGAGTAGTACCCTTGAACACCTGAGTTACCTACTTCCGCCCTTGTTAGGTTCACTCTAACCCCGGTATCTACTTTTCTCTTCATACTGGTCCTTTCCCGAATACCCCAAACTTCCAATCCAGTTAGCCCGAAAGGGTCGATTTACCCAGCTTTAGGTGCCATATGGTTTTTCTTCCTTTGGTACCTACTTCCGTAACATAGGTCCTTTTCCTCCGGTGCGTCTCCGGCGGCCAGGTTGGTGGACTCTCTCCTCCAAAGGTCTTTTATTGTTCAGTTCTCCAGGTCCAGTTTCCGATACTCCAGTTCTGGTAGCACCGTCAAAGATCATTGGTACCTCCTTATTCGGGACTTTCCATACGGGTTTCTGTTTCTCTGGTTCCTTGGCTTTGTCTGTATAATGGTACACAACTACGCCTGAAAGCTCCCATTCGAGATAGTATACCAAGGCTACAGGTAATATACTCAACCGATCGACGAGAAGCAGTTACCGGAACACAGATCTATTTTATCAAAGTGTCGCTAGTGGAATTTAAACCCTAGACCTGCCGTATAGGGGGTGACAACTTACCAACTTCCCTAAGTCACCACACCCATATTATACATTTTTTACAGTATTATTTTTACATTATTATATATTATTTTAACTACTTTCGCACTTCTTCGCATCTAATTCTATTACTATATACAAAAAACTAGCCCTATACACTTATTTTCGCTCACCCCACAGTTAGCTATTATCTTCGCTTCTTTGTTTTCTATTATTTTTGAAAGTGTTGGAGGTCGTAGTTGGCATGTGCAAAGTTTCGAAATGTTGTTGTTTTTCTCGCAAAGTGCCGAAATAAAATAAATTAATAAAAAAATTTAAAAATAAACCAAAAAAAACAAAAACAAAAAACATGAAACAAAAAAAAATAAAGCGAAACCTTGCAAGAACTTGCAAAAACTAGCAAAAACTTGCACTCATTTCTCTAAAGAAGCGTTCCTGAAATTTAGAAATTGCTAGGGTGTGTTTTTGAAAGTGTCAGAAGTCGTAGTTGGCATGTGCAAGATTTCGAAAAGTTGTTGTTTTTCTCGCAAAGTGCCGAAATAAAATAAATTAATAAAAAATTTTAAAAATAAACCAAAAAACAAAAACAAAAAACACAAAATGAAAAAATAAATAAAACGAAACCTTGCAAGAACTTGCAAAAACTTGCAAAAACTTGCAAAAACTTGCGACCATTTCTCTAAAGAAGCGTTCTTGAAGATTTAGAAATTGCTGGTATGTGTTCTTGAAAGTGTCGAAAGTCATAGTTGGCATGCGCAATGTTTCGAACATTGTTTGTTTTTCTCACAAAGTGCCGAAATAAAATAAATTAATAAAAAAATTTTAAATAAACCAAAAAAACAAAAACAAAAAACATGAAGCAAAAAAATAAATGAAGCGAAACCTTGCAAGAACTTGCAAAAACTTGTGAAAGCTTGCGAAAACTTTCTAAAGAAGCGTTCTTGAAAATTTAGAAATTATTGGGGGTATGTTCTTGAATATGTTAAAAGGTGTAGTTGGCATGCGCAAGGTTTTGAAAAGTTGGTTGTTTTTTTTATAAAGTGCTGAAATAAAAATAAAATAAAAAAAATAAAAAAAATAAATAAAAAAAAAAAAAAAAAAAAACACAAAAAAAAAAATAAATGAAAAAAACAAACGAAAACAAAAAGATCTAATCTGATCTTGTAGTACAGAATTTGAACTTTATCGAACTATTTCGAACTATTTCGAAAAATTAGTCCAATGCACGATCCAGGTTACAGATCTATTTATCTAGCTTGTTTTCTGGTCCTAAAATATTTCGAAATGGTTCAAATATTTATATAAGAAATTTAGCGTAAATTTACAATTTCTTACAGTTCATAAAAAAATTGTAAAAAATTTAGCATAAACTTTTGCAAGTTTTTACAATATATAAGAAAATTGTAAACTTATATAAAAGGTTTAATGTAAAACTATGCAAGTTTTACAGTACATAAGAAAATCGTAAATTTTATAAAATTTTTACGTAAATTTACGATTTTCTTACACATTGTAAGACTTACGTAGTATTACGCTAAATTTTACGTAAGTTTACGATTTTCTTACATACCCATAAAAACTTGCGCAAGTTTACGCATATATATTTTTGCTGATGTAGTCACGTGACTGAATTTGATTGGCAATCATGGGTCAGCAGCATGGCAATGGGTCACTGCCCAATTTATATTTGTCAATTGATTAAAATTGATTGGTTAGATATGGGTCTAGGATTAAATTAATTGTCTTAATGTAGACCTCTTTGGAGTTTAGGTTATTAGTGTAAACCCCAGGTTTAGAATAAGATTACCTATTATTTCTACATAAATTTTTATTGGCTTTTTTTTTATTAATTGGACATAGCACATGCTAATTAAAAATTAATAGCAGAACAGATCAACATAAACTATGATCGCTAAGAAACATTGTGATTACCAAACAGCAAAAAATCTGAGTGAAAGATTCAAAAAACTGGAATATATAGAAATTTACTCTTAAATTTGCATAGGAACAAAAATTTTTCCTCCTATTATCTAATATATTTAGTATTTTTAGCTATTCGATCATTCTTTTATTTCACTTGCTAAAGACCAAGAGTAAGATTAAGTATAAAAACAAAACCAAGATTAAGACAAAGAGCAAGAGCAAGAGAGTAGAAGCCTATATAAAAAGCATTTTAAGTATGTTAATTAATAATAATAAGTGTGTTAATAACATTAATATTTAAGATTTTTAATTCATCAAATATAATACTTTCAAAACATATTTGTTGAAAGAAACCTTGTCAGTTAGAGTAATTGCGAAACACTTGGTGTTAACAGGTCTTTGTGGGTTGAGTTCTCAAATAATTTCAAAAGTATGGATGTGTTGAAGAATTATTATATCACTTTAAACAAATATTAAATAAATATTATTAGTAAAACCTTTACTTTGAACTTTATTATAATTATTAAGACAACAACATCGGCAAATATTAATAAAACCTTGACCTCTTATTTCAATTTGTGTTGCATTTTTTTGTACCAGTTGATGAGCTCCTGATCATATTTAATCTTTTTTTTATTATTGCCTACTCATATAATATTAGGAGTTTCATATTAAAAAGTCAAAATTTCACAAAATTTTTTATTTGATTTTTGAATAAATATATATCAATAAACAAGTTTGATACTATAAGTTGCCAAAACTAATTATGCTACAAAAAGATTCACAAAACGAACTTAAGTAAACAATTTTGTTTTTATTTATAGATTATTTAATTCAAAGCTGTTATATGTTTATTAAGAAAGTTCAACTTATGCTCAACTTTTTTAATGAAGATCTATTGATTGGCAAGAACAGTTTTTGGAATAAATTTTTGTATCATGCATATTTAATAAAGGTATTGAAAGAGTTGACATTGCGAATTTAATATAATATTGATCGAACAATGTGTTGTAATAGTAGCTCAAAAAGTTTTTTTATATATTGAGTTTAATTTTTTTTTTTTATTTATTTATTTTTTTTTTATATTGAAATTTATGATAAAATGTAAAAACAAAAGAATTTATACTCCTAAGAAAAAGATCATAAGAATGATATGAAGATTAGCTTCGATGATACCTGAAGATTTATCAAAATGCATAGTGAATTAACAAAAGGCAATATCAGCATAAATGGCAAACTTCTATTTGTTAAAAAGAAAATGCAAAACAAAATGATAGACAAATCATAATACAAAATGTTTAAAAACCATACTGAATTTATTTAATTTTAAAATCAAAATATTTTATCTCTACTACTCGCCTGCCAGCTTTCAAAAAGATAGAAATCTTCAAAAGTTTCACAACAGTCATAAATCGCAAGGCATAATATTCTCATAAACCATAATACAGTCAACTCTTTCTATACTGAACCCTGAGTCTGGCCAAAAAAAAAGTTCACTATAAAAAATTACTATATTTTCTTAAGAAATCATAGCTTTTTTTATACTGATCTATTAAGAAATTTTAAAATTTTGAGTTCATTATATCCAGAGTTCATTATAATAAGGTTCGTTATATCCAAAGTTGACTATAAATATTAGTGACAAGGAATTTGCTATAGTTCTTACATTTGTTGCTATATCAAGAGTCCGTGCTCTTGCTGATCTTCATTCAATAGTATTTTTCTTATAATACGTTTCAAAAATTTGGGGAAAGTACACATTACAGAGATTAGCTGAAGAACAGAGATTATTTTCTTATGAATTATTTATGTTCGTTCATTTCGTATTACTGTATTTTCGCGAAATAACGGGCATGGGTGTTATTTAGAAATTGTACCCCCAAAAATATCATGCGATGTCTCAAAATGTCCAAGCGCGTCCCTAAATAATACGCACCCTATATAACTTGCATAAAATTTTAACGCCAAACAGGTTTATATTGTTTACACGAGATAAATATTTAATATTAGATAGTTGATAAATTATTAATTTAGCCTTCCACTCGAGAATTATAAAAATTTTACTACATACATATAAAGGAATGCCACGTTATTTAATCTTTAATTCATTCAACTAATTTAGCATTATAAAAAAAACTTTATTCATAGCAATACCGCAAAATTCCCACATTATTATTTAATTCACAGGCAAGTGCTAGAAAGAACAACTTCGAAATATCCTCGCAACGGTAATTCCTTTTTTTTATCCCAAGATTTAATGCTTTATAAAAATAAATTTGTAGCAGAACGTGAGGCAGTTTCTTTACCAAAAGTTGAACCACCCAAAACAAAAAATACGAAACGAAATGCTAGGTTAAGAAATTTCTTTTTTTTTATGATGACTTCTAATATCGTTATAATTTTGGTAATACGTGATTCGTTCGAAGTATGACTAAAAAAAACTAAAATTTAGCATTATATAATAAAATTATTTTTGCATTAAAGAACTTAACTATTAGAAGTTGTATCAAAACAACATACATCTTATAAGAAAAGAGATACCTTTTAAAATGACCTAATAAGCGTCAATATCGTCTTTAAAGTACAGTTTTTAGTCAAATTGTTGCACATCAATCAGACTAATTAGCGACGGGTGTTTTATTCCCATGACTTCTAATTGATGATCGTGAACAATTTTGGATTTATAATGAATCCATCCTGCTTTTAGATTTTTTTGACGTACTTATTGCAAACATTTTCTGCATCTTCTCTTAAGAAAAATAACATATGTGATGTAGTAGTAAATCGAAGGGAAAGTATACACCCTGCAGTTAATCGAAATCTGCAGAGTGTAATGCCTCGAATAATTCGGGAGGATAACCAGTTTTTTCAAGTTCTAATTTTACTAAATTAATAATCAAAATTAATTAAAATAAATTTACGTACGTACGTAAATAATTCTTTTAAAAAATTAGCTAATCAATGCATTGTCTGCAAATTCGGATCCCTAATTCTAAAATTAAAATGGGGTCTTGGATTTTAATCTTGCAGTACTGGCACTTTTTGCATATAAATGTCAGGAAACAATAATATTCCCCGACATATCAATAGGACTTTTGAAATAGTGGATTTGATTATGTTCTGGTGGCACATGAACGTCTGGATTTGATATAATTGGCGCGAAGATCTCCAGATTTCTTGTGCAATGCCACTATCGGATTTAAGCACGTAGTAGAAAAATCTACCTACGTGCATTAACGCGAAAAGGTCTTTGGGATGTAAATAAAACGTAATTTCCATTAAAATTTCAGGGATCTTAATGATATCCTTCCAGGTTTCAACCTCGACCTGCCCGCCAGTTTCTAATTAAATTTTCAAAAAAAAAGTTAATAATACGTATATGTATAATGCAGTAATATAGTAGAGTTTAAATTAAATTCGTTGCTCTACCTTCTAACCATTCTTCCTCCTGGGTCAAAAAATTTGTTTCTAATTCCTCTTGGGTCGAAGAACTTGTTCCTAATTCGATTTCGAAAAAATTAACATTAGGCCATACAAAGTTAATTTTTGTTTTGCATTACAAAATTTCCGGTCGATCGGTCAGATTTTTTTTTTTTTAAACTATTATAAATAATAGCCTTATGTTGCATCTAAGGCCACATAAAAGTTAATTTCATACTTTGCATAACGTGGAATCAGAAAATTGATGGGTTAACAGTCAGATTTTCTATCGACCCTGTCAGATAATTTCGGAAAGCTAATATCTCCATTGGGTGATACCGGAATAATAGGTTCATATTATTTCGCTGACAATCACTTCACCGACATAACATTTCACCGACAAATACTCACCGACAAGTTCATTTTACCGACAGTTTGTTTTACCGAAGTTCATTTCACCACAAGTTTTTTTTCAAAAAGCACTTTAGCCCTAACTCTACCTAATTCTACACTGACCCTAACAACAATGACCAGAATTACTTTGTCAGTGAAATGAGCTTTGGTGAAATAAACTGCCAGTAAAATAAACTTGTCAGTTGGTAAAATGTTATGTCGGTGAAGTGATTGTTGATTATAGCTGTTTTTATAATTTCTGGACCACCTAAAAATTTTTTCGTTTCCCGAAACCTCTTCGATCCCATTCTAAGAATCACCTACCTTTTTGGAAACTATTTTGCTGCACTTGTAACTTCAATACGGAGACAGTGAAGTAGTTTCGAAAAGGTAGGTGATTCTTAGAACAGGATTGAAGAGGTTTCGGGAAACGAAAAAATTTTTAGTTGGTCCAGAAATTATGAAAACAGTTGTAATTGATTTCCACCACTTATTTATATAGGTGTTCATGCATTTTGAATCTAAGTTGCAGATCTAATAGCTTTAATATCAATCTAATTATAAGGGCAGTATTTTATTTATTGACTGATCAACTAATTATTTTTGCCTTCGCTCTTATATGTACACTTTGGTTCATATTATTACATCTACAACCTTTTGACTTTTAAATTGATTACATTCTTTTATCTCATTACACATACATAATTATATTATACATTTATCATACAATTTTTTGACTTTCAAAATTATTACATTGTTCATGCTTAATTGTTACCATCGCTCTTTATTATTTTCGCTTTCGTTCTTATATATACACTTTGGCTCATTATAATATGATCTTTTGCAGGCCTACCGAATAATTGATTGCAGTGACAATTAATTGTAATTTTTACGTAATTAACCTATATATTTATAAAAATCGGTACTGTATGTAGCGATCTATACTAGGAATGTTAACCCATTTAAAATAGATTGTTCAGCTCTAACTGGCAGTTAGGCCTCCGCAAAAATTACCCGTGCGATTTCAGAATTTTTGAAGGCTATAAAACCAATGTTACACATTAATGCTTGAACTAAAATCGGTATGTGGAATTAGTATGATAAACCCACTTTCGGAAAACATGCTTCATTTATACCTCACATGCGCTTGCTGCTAGTAGCAGGCCTTTAAAGTCAGACGGGTACTTGCCTGAGGGCCGGGCCTGGCCTGTACCCATCTGACTTTGAAGGCTTGCTGCTAGCAGCAAGAACACATGAGGTATAAATGAAGCATATTTTCCGAAAGTGGGTTTATCACACTAATTCCGCATAACGACTTCAGTTCAAGCATCAATTGTGTAACATTGGTTTTATAGCCTTCAAACATTCCGAAATCGCATGGGTAATTTTTGTGGAGGCCTACTGGCAGTGCACTACATAAACTGAATCTAACTAGTTTTTAATAGTGATTTAAGCCACATGGTTTTAGTCGGCTGGCTTAGCTAGCTGACTAAATTATTAGCTAAACGGCTAGCTAGTGGCTAACTATTGGTCAGCATCTGAAATATTTCGGGCTATTTGGCCCGTATTTATTTTCCTTTTCAGAATTTATCAGATACTTACAATAGTTAGTCTTAGTTAGTTTTTAGCCGCATTAGCCAGCCAACTGGCTAAGCCAGCTTAGCTGTGGCTGCCTTAGCTGGCTTAAATCACTGTTTTTAATTGTTTGTACATGAATTTAGATCGATAATCTTTTTTCAATACCACATAAAAAAAGTGAAAATATTAAATATAGCCATACTAACTAACTATATCTATACTTTGAGAATCACTTTATTTTATTTTCTTTTATTTTTTTAGCACTGTTTTAATTTTCTTTATGATTAATTAGATCAATGGTTATATAGATGCAATTATTTATTGATAATAATATAATTACGAAAATTTATTTTAAAGTATACAAATTCTTGAATACATACAGATATAAAAATTCTGTCATAATTACAATAATTTTATATATTTAATATATATTGAAAATAAATTGAATAAATTATTACAATTATTATCGCTATATAACAAAAATTTAATGGTCTGAGTTTTGAACTCAGTCAAACTAGTTCAGACCAAACAACTTAATTTTCCTAGTTATCAGTTTAAAATAATAATAATAGTTTATTAATGCAAATATCTATCGGGGAATTACTAGAGCAAATAAATACTACTATTCTAGTTTCAAAGGTATAACTTAACAAAGTTGAATTCTATTTGAGTTTTACTAACTTTTAGTTTTTTTTATTTCGGGCAAAACCTTCTCTATATATAATTAATTGTTACATATAATAGAATTCTAGGAATTCTAACTACCGGTATTTCTACTATTCTAACTATTCTTTGAGTTCTCATAATTCCCTATAAAAAAGATCATCTGGCTTTTGTTTAATTGTTGTTGGTATCATTCAACAAATATTTGGAATGGGCCCACTACAGATATAAACACATGACAAAATTTGTATGTGTTAACTTAAAAAAATATACAAATTTTGTCTTGCTTTTATATCTATAGTGGGCCCATTCTGAACATTTGCTGAATGATACCAACAACAATTAAACGAAAACCAACCTTTTTTTATAGGGATTCCTCAAATTTCAATTTGGGAATTTTACAGCGTATAATTTTTACAGCTAAAATTCTTGTGATCTAGTGATCGAATCTGCATCAGATAGCTTAAAAATACAAAAAAAAAGTATCGATTCAAATAATTTTTTTGTAATTGTTATTTCTGTAAAAATTACTATTTACATAAATATTTTTTCTTATTCATTAATACTAGTTCTCAAACTTTTCACAATCGAATAAAAAAACACTTTGTGTGCTCTTTTTTTAGCGTTTTTCTTAAATCATTTCATCGCAAACTGAAATAACCATGTATGAAAGGACAGCCAAGTTAGAACTAAAATTTTGGCTTTATATTTTATTATTTATTTTTTTCTCAGTTTTTTTTTATTTTTTTAAATTTTTATTTTTTTAATTCAGTTGATTTTATTTTTTAAATTATGTTATTTTTTTTATTTTCAATTCTTTTTTTATTTTATATTTGCTATAAAACTGCGAAAATAATATATAGGGAGTTATTTCGAATTTTGCCTGAATTAAGCTTAATTTAGGCGAAATTCAACTTCGCGTTATTTCACAGTTATACAGTATTTTTATTTAGTTTTTTTTTAATTTACCTTTTTTCTATGTTCAGTACATCAAAAAGGAAGGGAAGGAGTGATTACAAAAAAAAATTAGGCTAGAAATGTGATGGTGCAGTCATTTGATTTCCAAGATTTCCAAGACTTCCGATTTCCAAATTGGTAAATCTTGCACATTACGAGTAATTATTAGTTATAAATATTACAGATATTAGGAATAACAATTGTACCAGAAATTCAAAATTAATGTAAAAGTGCACAAAAAATTTTAAAATCTCATTTTATATTTAAGTGAAAAGCTGTGTGTAATGATTTATTATTACCTGTTACTGCATTTAGTTTCTAACACAAGGTATTTAGTTTTGAATAAATTTTTTTTTAATTTGTTAGCCTGATTGCCAACAGGACGCAGATGGCATCACTTTTATTAAATTATTAAATCACTAGGGCTTTCATTAAATATCAGGCCCTCTACATGTCTGGGATTTATGTACATTATTACTTTTAATAATAACATAAATACTTGAATATTACCACAACATGGCTTACTTTAAGTTCCAGGAAGCATTATTTACATGTCATCATATGCCTTACCCACACATTAGTGAAGAACTTTATAATATAATTCATGAATAGAACCTTGAAAATAAAGTGTATGTAATTACTACCAATAATAGTGCTAATATCATAAAAGAAATAATATTATTGAATGATGATCATTTATTAGAAGTTAACTGGCAACTTGTGTTGCACATACTCTCTAGTTATCTGTTAAAGAAGGACTAAAGCAAGTTAAATCTATTCATGATGACTTAAAAGTATTCAAGCATTTTTTTGTCTTTCAAAGCAAGCACAGCGACTAAGAGAATCACAAATAAATTTAGCAAATTTGCCTCAAGATAATGGAACAATTAGTCCTCTTGAAGTATTAATAGATTGCAAGACCAGGTGGAATTCATCTTATTTGGCTTGGAAAAGAATACTAGAATTATATCTAGCAATGTGAACATTAGCTATATCATTACAAAATAAACTGGATCAGTTTTAAAGAAAAAAAGCAAAAAACTTGATCAATTATATCTAACATCTAAAGAAAAAAAGTATTTAGTTTTTTTTTAATAAAAATTTATATTACTATATAATACTTTTTTAATAAAAATTTTTATATAAAGACTACTTGAAGAAATAATCAAGGTTTTAAAACCTTTTAAGGAAATAACAAGACATATTTGTAGAGCAAATTATCTACTATAAATCTTGTATATCCTTACATTTGGATATTAAAAAATAAATATGCACCAATAGCTGAAAAAGATGAATCTATTGAATCTTGGTTAGACCTTATTTATAGATCATCATTAGCAGTGATGACGAAGCTAATATACCATCAGCTGGAAATAGAAAACAATGGCAATATGTACATGTGCACTGAAAAGTATATTATTATCATATTGCGTAAAAAAATATAAAAAAAGTATAAATAGAATAGGAGAATTAGATAATTCAAATATAGTAAGATATTTATCTTCTGTAAGATAAATGGGCTTTTGGAAAGAATGCATGCTGCAATCTATTTGTCTCTTGATAAATTATGAGATGTTTTGAATAAAATTGGATTGAAGAGAACCCCAAACATTTCTCATATAGGTCATAACTGGATTTTAGCCAATTTTGATCTAACTTGCTAAAATGACAAAACCATATTTACTTAAATAAGATCTGATCTAGTGATCAGAATTGAATAAATTATTTTGTTAGATGTATCTCACTGAGAGTTTCATTTTTGAAAAAAGTTTATTCAAATTGGACTGCTAGTTACCAAGATAATTGCCAACCCCTTTTTTTTGCTTCTCAAATTTCAGAGGTTTTTGCTAAAAAAATAAGTATGACCTCTGTTTTAGATATTTGGGGTCCTGATTGAAGGCTTCTTTGTTAGATTTGTACAGACTAAAGTTACTTTCATTTGCTACTTCTAGAGAACAAAACAGTATAAAATACCAAATTCAAGCAGAATTATTTGTATTAGAACCCAATCATCATAAAAGTGATAATGAAAAGACACAGGACACTATAGAGAAAGATTGTGATTCCTTGAGTGCTGAATTATAGGGTTTGCATTTAACACCAGCTTCACAAACTACTACTGAAAATGAATTAACAAGATATTTGAGAGAACAAACCATGCATAAGGACCAAGACCTTTTAATATAGTGGAAACAAAGGCATGCAAGTTTTTTATTACTTTGTTAACTTGCTCATAAGTATTTATCTATTCCTGCAATATTAGTTCTATTTGAACACTTATTTTCTAATGCCAGTACCCATATTTCTGCAAGAAGAACTTGTCTTTCTCTGGATTTAATTAATTAAATATTGTTTTTAAAAAGCAGAATAGTAGCAATTTTTTATTTTGTTCATTAGAAAATAAATAGTTTTTTTTTGATAAGCTTAAAAAAGTAATATTTATTCATTAGTTAGCTGTATGTTCATATTTCTAAAGATCATAAAATAAAATTCTAGATCTTTGAAACCAAACAATAGGATTATTGATTAATGCAAATAATTTTTTAATATTCTTATCAAAGTGTATTTAAATTATCTGATTCTAATAATAGTTTTATCTGAGCACATTTAAATTATCTAATCTAATAATTTTAAAATTATAAATTAAAATATAATAATATTTTAATTTGAAAAAAGTCTAAAGTAATATTTATTTAAAATAATATATGTAAGAAATTTTGAATGCTATTAACTTTGGTTTTATTGTAGGATCAAAAACCATTTTCAAAAAATACAAAAAAACTATAATGTATTAAATAGCAGTTATCTGATTTGGTACACTTAGTGATGTGAGTTGGTAGCTACCAGTAGGAATCTACCACTAGGCCTCCGCATGGGCCTGGGCTACCTATGGGTACCCACGAGTAGGCTCACAAGGACTGGGCTAGGGTATCAAATCCCAAGCCCTAGAGTAAGGGTAAGGGCTCAAAAAACTAAGCCCTTATACAAACGGTTAGGGAATGGGTAGTACTACTACCCGGCTCCCATACCCGCGGGTACCCATTATTTATATTCCATGTGAAATTCAGTTCATATTATTGGCTAATTTTTATCGATTTATACTGATACAAGCTACTCATTATCGGGAATAATTATCATAAGGTAGCTGCGCGATGCTGTCACATGAAACCAGGTATGTAAACTCATGAGTAAACTCGATTAGAGTATTCGAGCACTTTTAAGATTATACATGATTTGAAGAAATTATAGGTAAAGTTCAGAATCAGCAAAGCTCTAGTGTTACATACTTAAACTTCAATACCCATGACAAAAGTCTCTAGATTAGGACTAATTCTCCCAACTGTCAAACGTATAAACTACTGACTGCTTCCCAATTTTCTAAACCCCAAGGCCTAAACTGCACCCGCCAATTACATGAAACCCTAAACACAACAAAAATAGCTAACATCCGTCATATAACTAAAAAGAGAATCGGGGCATCATTTTGCAGTATCTATTTCAGGTCCTTACACTGTTACTGCAGCTACGGTGCCTAACTATCCATTAATAAGGGCCCTTGCACTGCACACGCACCCATGAAGCCTAAAAACTGACTGCAAAGAACTTTATACTACCATTGCAGCTGTGGATAATTAACTACCAATATATCGCCCAACCAGACTGACGTTACTGATACTTGCAGGTAGAAATAGGAATTGATTTAGTTGACTAAAAAATTTATATATAAATTATTATGTTAGTCGATTTAATTGACTAAATCGATTCCTATTCCTACTTGCAGGGTCACTTAAAATGGTGTGGGAGGGGGATAGAGCCAGGCTTTACCAAGGCGAGCGATAGCAAACAAAAGATAGCTTCCTCCCTTCTGAACAAAAAACCTTATGTATAAACTTCATCCCTTAACGTCTTATATCCCCTCGCTCTACTTCAATATATCCTATTTACCAACATTCATAGAAATCTAAATTTGCTTAAAATCATATGCTGCAATAAAGTCAGACGATCTCGCAATGGTCACTTCGCTGACGAACTTAACAAAATTTGGAAGATGAAATCCACAAAATCGGTGATACCTGATACTATAATTGATTTAAATATGCCATCCAATAAGATCCAAGATTTTGTACACAAATAGTTGTCTGTAAACTATACACCTTGTACTCCTGGTTTTTATAATTTTATTTTAGATCATGAGTGTAAAGAACAATTATTAAGTATTTAATTAAAGCTGGTTTTTGTTTTGGTTAAACAAGTATTATACTATGTCTGAGCTGACAAAAATTAGCCAACCATATGAATTAAATATCAGTCACCCGGCAGACTATGAATTTAAAACTCGTCTGATCTAATTTTGGGCAGTCTTTCTATTATAATAATAAGCTCTATAAGTACCCACAGGTACCCGTGGGTTTTGCGGACCAGGCTAGAGCATCAAATTTCGAGCCTAGGGTAAGGGTAAGGGCTCAGAAGTCAAGCCCTTACACAGACGGGTAGGGTTAGGGTATTGCCATTACCCGGCCCTACTCGGCCTATGCAGAGGCCTATCTACCACTAGTATCTACCAGTAGATAATGGTAAATACTGTTAGATAAATTATATGCCTGGTAGATACCAATAAAATAATAGAATAAATTTTAAAATTATATAATTAATTATAAATATCGAAAAGTATATAATTTATCAAATAAATTTTATTTATTATGTGACTAGCTACCGGTAGTAGTAGCTACCAGTAGCTACTACCTACCGGTAGATATCGGTAAAAACATGCCAAGCTGGTAGAATTTACATCACTAGGTACACTATTGTCATATCTAAATTTTTCATATATAAAATTATAAAAAAAAATATAAAATTACTATAAAATTTGAAAAAATAATGTTCTGAAGTCTATATATTAACTTAAATTTTAATTTTTTAGAAATATAGAACAAGGGAAAGAGAAAAAAATAGTACAAAAATCAGATTAAAATTTTGCTAATTTTGCACAAAATGAAAATATAACTTCATCAAAAACAAAATATTTTCTGATTTTAAAATAATGAGTATATGTAAAATCATACTCTGAACAAGTTTACTTAGGTGATAAAAGGGTTACCTTGTAAAAAAATAGTTATCTATGTACTAAAGTTAAAATTTTTGGAGTTTTAATATAAAATGTTTTTTTTGATTAGATAACCTACTTTAGGCCCTTAGGCCAAGTTGTTTAGCACATAATTCTAAGTTGTAATGCACTTTTTTGGACCTTTTACTAAATATAAATAAGGATAAATTCAAAAAAAATTAAAATTTTTTAGAAAAAAAATTTTTTTTGAACTTTAACTCCATTTTTTATTTAGTAAAAGGTCCAAAAAAGTGCATTGCAACTTTGTACTAAATAGAATCACATACTAAACAACTTTGCTTAAGGGCCCAAAGTAGGTTATCTAATCAAAAATATTTTATATTGAAAATCCAAAAATTTTAATTTCAGTATATAGGCAACCTATTTTTCTTACAAGATAACCTACTTTTGTCATCTAAGTAAAGTTGTTCAGACATGATTTTATATATACTTATTATCTTAAAATTAGAAAATATTTGTTTTTGGTAAAGTTATATTTTTGTTTTGTGCAAAATTAGCTAAATTTTAATTTGATTTTTGTACTAACTTTTTTTTTTATCTTTTTCTATATTTCTGAAAAATTAAATTTTAAGTTAATATGTAGACTTCAGAACATTATTTCTTCAAAGTTTATAGTAATTTTATATATTTTTTTATAATTTTATATATAAAAAATTTATATGTAACAAATTGGATGACTGATAGTAATACCACATATTGGTAAGTAACTTTTTGATTGTATATAATGTTTTGAGTTAGTTTTTTTAAATAACACATTAAATCTAACTTAGAACTTTTTTTTAAATGAAATATACTAGCTAATAAGAATAGTTTTTGCTAAAACTAAACAAATTGAGTTCATAAAAAAATCTGTAATATTCAATTTTTACAATAACATATCATAATATATTAAAACATCTTTGTACATGCCCAAAATAAGCCTATCAATTTTAACTGAATTATTTCAATTAAAATTTTATCTGTTGTTTTAAAATTTATGATAACAGCTATAAATTTAGAACACATATTAAAAATTCCTGATTAGAATATATCAAATCCTGGTTAGCAGTATCAGAAATTATAGTTTTGCCTAGAATTACTAAAAATTTTACTATTATAATAAAATCATAACAATTTATTAAATAAAAAGTACCCAGCTAATAATTTTGCTATAGAATCTACTAACCACTAGAGCTAAATACCTTACTAGGAATTTGGAAATTGCCTTGTAAAAATTATAAATTTAAATAAATCCAGATTATAAATAAATTCAGATTATAAATAATCCAGATTATTATTAAATCCAGATATATATTTAAATCTGAATATAATCTTAAATCAGATATATTACATCCAAATTTAATAATATATTTGGATTTAATAATATCCTGATTAAAACTAGATAATATTTTTGACTATTAGTTGAATCCAAATTAGAGCTAGTGCAAATTTGCAATTGCAAAATCTGTGCATAAATTTGACATTTATTGCATTGCAAATGTAATTGCATATTTTGCATATCAAGACTAATTTTGCATATTTAATAGTATAAATAAATTAGGGTAAAACCTGTGTTAAATTGAAGTGTTAACATAAACTTTACTTTTACTATTAGGTGATAATAACACAGAAGAATAGTTCAAAAACTAATAAATAAAAAAAGAATGTTAACAATTACATTAAAGAACTTCAAATTGGAAATGCAATTAACTATTGTTTTTTTTTTGCAAAATTAGAATTTGATCTTTTTATGTTTTTTTTAAAAAAAAATTCATTAGATATATATATATGATTTTTTATATATTTTTTTATTTATTTAAATTAGTTACTATAACAATTTACATATAAAGTAATCACATATTTCTATCTACATCAGCAAATTATATATACGTAATCTTACATAAGATATTACGGGCGTAATATTACAAAAATCTTACGATCGATGCAGTATATTACATAATATATTACGTTATTTATGGTAATATTACAGTTATTATTGCGAAATATTGCAAAATAGACCAAATAAAAAAATTGCAAATTACCTCTCCTGCAGGGGTCACATACTCATGCAGATCAATAAACTAATGCGTGTAGGAATAATATTTAATTGTTTCACAATATTTTGCAAATTTTTGCAAATTTTCAAAATTTTTTAAAAAATAAATAAATGATATACATATTCACATAATTATATTTTTTACAGGTTTTCGCAATATTTTACATGGTTTTGCAATTTAATATAAAATTTTATATTTTTTTATTTATTATCATTATATTTTATATTTTACATTTATTAAATATACATTTTTAATTAATATTATATACTTTATTATATATTACATATTATTTTTACATTATTACAAATACTATCTTTATGCACACGCTTTGCTGTGTGTATAAGAACGCATCTAAAAATACCTGTGCAATGTCTGTTTTAATGATTAAAAAGTATTATTGTAATGTCTATATGGATTACTATAAAAATTATTTTGTATGTCTTACTTACTAATATGATTACAGTGATCGAAATTATGCTAGCTTTATTGAAATTATAATAATTCTGTCATTAGTTACTGTAAAATTTCATTGCAGAATATGCTCATTATACTATTGTTATTAATATTTGATTAAAAGGTTAATTTGTCAGAATTATTGTAATTTCTTCATATTACTATAAAAAATTCCATTACAAAATTTACCTAGTATATAATGTGTAAATAAAAAATTGTACATAGGACTTATTTGCTGCTAAGTAACCTTAAGATGTAGTTGAGTTAGTTGTCTTAAAGTTTCATGCTATTGTAAAAATTTTGTTACTAAAATTTACTTATGTTCTAACATATGAAAAGGATAAGATTGAGATGGTTTGTACTGGAATTAAATATTTATTTCTATCATGAGTATCGGAATTATCATGAGTTAAAAAATTCTGTTAAAATTTTACTCGGTATATAGCGTATATATATAAGAAAAAAAAAAAACTTTTGTGCTACGCCCGTTCTAGCTACGATTCATACTATGTCTGTTCTAAAGAAAAGAACAAACGTTAGTACTAATTACATATATATATATATATAAAATCTTTCGTGCTATGCCTGTTCTAGCTACGATCTATACTACGTTTGTTCTAAAGAAAAGAACGAACGTTAGTACTAATTACATATATATATATATATATATAAAAAATAAACTATTTACTGTGCTACATTCATTCTGGCATTTTATTTGTATTACGTTCGTTCTAAAGAAAACGTAAAAACGTTAGTACTGTAATATATATAAAAAAAAGAAAATAAATAAAAAATATCTACCATGCTACGTTCTAGCACGTACGTTCTATTTGTCTATTAGTACTACGTTCGTTCTAAAGGAAAGATGTAAGAACGTTAGTACTGTATATATATATATAAAAAAAAAGAAAGAAATCTACTGTGACCGTGCTATGTTCGTTCTAGCAGGCACATTCTATTCGTCTAGTCATACTACGTTCGTAAAAAAAAACTGAGAACGTTCGTAAAAAATAAACTAACGTGATCGTGCTACTTCCGTTCAAGCTAATTACTGCATTATGTCCGTTCTAAAGAAAAGAATATAACGTTAATAATGTAATAAACTAATATATAAAAAAAACCAAACTATCTACCGCGCTATGTTCACCGTTCTAGCTACGTTCTGTCCAATTGTATTATGTTTGTTCTAAAGAAAAGAACGTAAGAACGTTAGTACTGTAACAAATTAATTTATAAAAAAAAAGAAAACTATCTACCGTGCTACGTCAGTTTTAGCACGTTCCAATTGTACTACGTTCATTCTAAAGAAAAGAATGTAATAACTTTAGTACTATAATAAACTAATTAAAAAAATTAAAAAATTACCGTGACTGTGCTATGTATGCCATGCTACGTTCATTCTAGCCAACTATCGTGCTACGTCCGTTTCAAAGAAAAGTATGTAAGAACGTTAGTAATGCAATAAAATAATAATAAAAAAAAAAACCAAAGAACGGTCATAACTTTATTCGAAGTTAAGGCTCTAAGCGACGATGGTTCTAAAAAATAAATACAGTATTAAATTAAAAATAAAAAAAAAACAAATAAATAAAAAAAAAATTTTATTTATATGATCGTCAATCTTTAATGTGATTGGCCGATCATATAAGGGTCGCTATAAATGGATAGTGATACGAATTATGACGAAGCTATTACGAAATTAAAATGCAAATGATTAATAATTATAAATGAACGTCATAATAGATTTAATTCTCACGGTCGGTTTTTGGATACAGCAAAGTGCAATTAAAATTTTATTTTTTTATTTTCATTATTATTAAGTAGTAACAATTACCGTTTATCATACATTTACATAAGAAATTAGTAGAATAAAAGATTTTGATGCAGACTGGACATTCGTCATAGTGGGATATTTATTTTGCTTTGATTTCTAATTACGATGTATGTTGTCATTTTTTTGCAAGTACAGAATTTGTATTAGTATTCACACATTTTTTCAATTATATTTTCCCACAACAATGTGCTTTATATAATTTATGCAGTTGTCATCATGCATTGATCAGAATTATTTAACTTTTATCAGAATCGGAAAAGTGAAAACCATCATTCATACTAAACAAATCAACATGATTATACCGGTATTAAGCCCCCAAGAATATTAACAATGCCTAGTACTACTTAGGTAAAATTAACATGGCTGTGACAATACAATTATGGAAGGTATCAACTTTTTATTGATTTACAATATTTACAAAAGTACTTAACTCCTCTTTCTGCACGTTTTAGCTAGCATCAGGTAATTTTAGGCAATTGAAGTTGTAACTTTAGCAAGTTAACGCACCTTTTAGGCACAATATATATCGGCATGTACTATACATATGACCTTAATGAGCATCCAATCAAAAGACAAAATGCCTGATTACGGTTGTCATTTAGTAGTATAAAGATAAAGATTTAATGTAAGCTTAACATGTCGTCATTATTAACACATCAAAATCGAAATTGTTTAAGCTGACGAATTTGTTTTAGGATTTAGATTACATCAAAATGACATAATACGTACGTGATCTGAGTTATCCAATCAAAAGAATAAATGCCTGATTACTGTTATCATTTAGTAGTATTTTAGGTGCGTAGATCTGTAGATACATCAGAATGTCATAATGTACACATGTTCTGAGTTATCCAATCAAAAGACAAATTGCCGGATTACGGTTGTCATTTAGTATTATAAGATTTTAGGTGCGTAGATCTGTAGATACATCAGAATGTCATAATGTACACATGTTCTGAGTTATCCAATCAAAAGACAAATTGCCAGATTACGGTTGTCATTTAGTATTATATATAAGATTTAGGTGCGTAGATCTGTAGATATATCAGAATGTCATAATGTACACATGTTCTGAGTTATCCAATCAAAAGACAAATTGCCAGATTACGGTTGTCATTTAGTATTATCCCTTAGATTGTAGTAGAACACAGTCAAATTTGCCTGTGTTTTTGCACTTTTTTTAGCTCTGATTTACTTTTTTAAAATACTAAAATAATTAAATAAAACTTTGTACAATTATATTTGAAAATAATGATTACTTTTTTGCAAAATTAGTTTTTATATTATAAGAAAATAAATTATAGTTACATATAAGCTGAAAATAGATAATTTTAAGAAAAAATTTTTTTAAAAAATTTTATTACAATTTTTCTGCGATCTTATTTAGTTTTAGTTTTAGAACTATAGTTCTTAAGACAATATTGTAGTTTATATAAAGGATGACAACTTTCATTATTGCAACTTTAATGATTTACTTGTAAAAATTAAGACTTGTATTAGAAGTAAAGATTTTTTTTATAGACGGGAACATATAAAATTTGAAAAAATCTAAAGAAAAATTTTAATAGTAAAAATGCCAATACAAGAACTTTAAACATTTATTATATTAAAGTTTTCTAATGATTTTAAAAAAATTTTATAACAAAGTTACTAAAACAAAACTTAAAGAATATTTTTTACTTAGAAAAGATATGGCTAAAATCAATATTTAAAATTTTATTAAAAATTTTAAAATACGCAGGCAAATTTGCCTGTGTTACAATCTAAGGGATAAGATTATAAACTACTTTCGCACTTCGTTGCATCTAATTCTATTACAGTCAGACCTCTCTAAATGCATATTATTGGGACCAAACTTTTGGAGGTATGCATTAAGAGAACATTAAGAAAAAATGCATTTATAGAGGTTTGGTATATATTTGGGCCAGAAAACTAATATGCATTTAAGGAGGTTATGCACTTAGAGGGGATGCATTTAGAGAGGTCCGACTGTACTATATACAAAAAACTAGCCCTATACACTTATTTTCACTCACCCCACAGTTAGCTATTATGTTTTTAATCATTTTTGAAAGTGTTGAAAGTCGTAGTTGGTATGTGCAAGGATTCAAAAAATTGCTTGTTTTTCTCGCAAATTGCCAAAATAAAATAAATTAATAAAAAATTTTAAAAATAAACCAAAAAAAAACAAAAACAAAAAAACACGAAATGAAAAAATAAATGAAGCGAAACCTGGCAAGAACTTGCAAAAACTTGCAAAAATTTGTACCTATTTCTCTAAAAAAGCATTCTTGAAAATTTAGAAATTGCTGGGGTATGTTTTTGAAAATGTCAGAAGTTATAGTTGGCATGTGCAAGGTTTTGAAAAATTGTTGTTTTTTTTGCAAAGTGCCAAAATAAAATAAATTAATAAAAAAAATTTTAAAAACAAACCGAAAAAACAAAAACAAAACAAAAAACATGAAACAAAAAAATAAATGAAGCAAAACCTTGCAAGAACTTGCAAAAACTTGCAAAAACTTATGACCATTTCGATAAAGAAGCATTCTTGAAAATTTAGAAATTGCTGGGTGTGTTTTTGAAAGTGTCAGAAGTTGTAGTTGGCATGTGCAAGGTTTTGAAAAGTTGTTTGTTTTTCTCGCAAATTGCCAAAATAAAATAAATTAATAAAAAAATTTTAAAAATAAACCAAAAAAACCAAAACAAAAAACATGAAACAAAAAAATAAATGAAGCAAAACCTTGCAAGAACTTGCAAAAACTTGCAAAAACTTATGACCATTTCGATAAAGAAGCATTCTTGAAAATTTAGAAATTGCTGGGTGTGTTTTTGAAAGTGTCAGAAGTTGTAGTTGGCATGTGCAAGGTTTTGAAAAGTTGTTTGTTTTTCTTGCAAAATGCCAAAATAAAATAAATTAATAAAAAAAATTTTAAAAATAAACCAAAAAAAAACAAAATAAAAACAAAAAACACGAAATAAAGAAATAAATAAAGCAAAACCTTGCAAGAACTTGCAAGAACTTGCAAAAACTTGTGAAAACTTGTGAAAACTTGTGCCCATTTCTCAAAAAAAGCGTTCTTGAAAATTTAGAAATTGCTGAGGGTGTGTTCTTGAAAGTGTCGGAAGCCATAGTTGGCATGCGCAAGGTTTTAAAAAGTTGTTTGTTATAAAAACAAAAAATAAAACAAAAATAAAAAACAAAATAAAACCAAAAAAGTGAAAAAAAACAAAATAGAAGATCTAATTATAAACAAAAAATCTAATCTGATATTGTAGTACAAAATTTAAACATCATCGAACTATTTTGAACTATTTTGAAAAATCAGTTTAATGCGCGATCCAGGTTACAGATCTACTGATCCAGCTTGGTTTTCTAGTCCTAAAATATTTTGAAAGGGTTCAAAATATTTCGTAATATATTTTAAAATATTTCGAAATTACTTATGTACTATTTTGAAATTTTGATATTTCAAAATATTTTGAAATATATTATGTAATATTTTGCTTATATTAGGTAGTGACAAATATTATGTAATATTCTGAGTAGGAAGGGGGGTCACTGATTGTTTTACGTTAGATATATAAATTTATAACAGCCAATTAAATTTATCTTATGTGGGAAAGAGGGGGTAGAGGGTATAGTAAAAAAATATTATATAATATTTGTTACTACTCTTACAGTTCGTAAGACCTTATATAAGATTACACTATTATAAATTTGCTGATATATAAATACATATTTTTATCAAATTCATATAATTTGTTGCATATTTTTAAAAAATTTATTGCATAATTTTGCATAATTGAAGAGGTAGTGAATCCAGATTTGGAGTTAGTTGTTGCAGAAAATAATAAGTCCTAATCCAGATATAAAAATAAATTCAGATATTAATTCTATTCTAGCACTGATTCTAAAAGCGATAAAAAGTCTGATGAAAATTGCAAGATGAATAGCAAATAGTACAGGATAAATTTGGGCTACTAAGTTGGTAAATATTAGTGGCAAGAGCAGTTGGGTTGTGAACATTATGTGCTTTAATTTGTTGAAAATGAATTTGGTAGGCTCTATTCATACTATTTATAAAAAGACCTAGAAGATTAACTAACTAATTTTTTTTTGAGCTTGAGCAAAAGAGGTTAGATTTATATTTCAAATTACTAGCTAAAAAGGTAAGGAATTTTAAATTTGGGTCTAAAAAAAAACTATTACTAAAAATACAATAGAGAAGTGCTACAAAAGCAAAGACTTCAAGTTGCTCTTCTAAACAAATCTTTATTAATTAAATAGAAAATACTAGTCTACAAAAGCAAAAGACTTCAAGTATGCCCTTTTGAATAAATCTCTTTTAATTTAATAGAAAAACAAAAACAATCATTTAATTAGAGAAGAAGAAAAGAAGAAAGAGAATAGACCAAAAAATATTATTTTAGTAGAGAAGAAGGGAGGTTCTGAAGTTTTGGCTATTTTTTAAATGATTTCTGCCAGAAAGCACCAAAATGTTACAAGTGACTATAGCCTTCAATATAGTACTTGCAACACAACAAATAGCAACAGGAATCTTGTAAGGGTCAGATAAGATATAAAATAGTATACAAGTAGAATGTTACTTTACTAGAGTAGTTTGTTAGATATTTATTAAGAAACAAACGAGTAATTATTTAACAAAGATATACTTTATTTATTTTAGATATAATATTCAAGAGATAAAACTATTCCTAAATATTAGAGAATAGAAAAAAAGAATCTGAGTCTAAAGCTAAAAGCTAATATATAGAAGATTAGAAAGCTAGGGTTTATATATATTTTAGAAATATATATAAGTAAAAGTATAAGAGTAGAAAAGTAAAAGTATAAAGTTAAAAGTATAAAAGTATAAAAGTATAGAAGTATAAAAGTATAAAAGGCCATTTTATACTAGTATTCTATTATTTTGTATTTCTTTTTATATTATGCTAAAATATCATTAGAATGTTTTAGTTTTCAATAATAAGAAACCTATTCTATAATAGTGTACAAATGATAAATCAATTAGAAAGTAAAACTTTTAATAGATTATCTCAAATGCTTCAATCAACATATATATATTAGTATTTTACGAATCTAATAATTAGTTTCATGAATATACAAGTTTACTTACTTTCACTCAGGTTGTTATAACTAAATTGCAGATGACACAGTAGTATCTATCCAGCTAATCACTATTTTTTGACATTTCCTACTTATATTTTAACATAAAACTTGTATTTACATGTTAAATAGTACTATAATATAATAGATTCATGTTATAACAAGTTTGTATTGTGATAAATTGGTATTACACTCCCCTGCCAGTAGTCACCGGAATTTTAATATTACAAAAATCTAACCTGATTTGTTGATGATCGTAGCTACATATAAAACTGATTTTTTTTTATATGCGAATCGGTCTTTGTGCAATAAGTAAAGTTGTTTGAAATAATGATTTGCACATAATTTGAGAATTTTAGACAATTTTATTAAGTTTTTTTGAAAATACTTTGATATTTTAGATGCCTGTAAACAAAAAATAAAAAATAATAATTAACATTATTATATCTCGACGCATTCTTGAACCCTTTAGAATTTTTTTATGAAAATTTAATCCTATATGCTTTAGAACTTAGAGAACAACTTTCATTAAGTCGATAATTAGTATTAACAATACAGTTATTCCAGAAATGATGTATTTAATAAAATTTTTAATTTTAAAAAAAATACAGTTTTTTTGTATCTTAAAATTTTATATAATAAACATTGTAAAATTTATATTGGAATAATCCAATAAAATAAATAACATATTATATAATATAATATAATATGTATATTGTATTTTAGAATCATGTTTTTATAAATTTTATAATGTTTCTTTATATAAATATGTTAAGATACAAAAAAATAGGATTTTTTAAAAATTAAAATTTTAAATAAACACCTCATTTCTGAAACAACTGTATTGCTAACACTAATTATTGACTTAATAAAAGTTGTTCTCTAAGTTCTAAAGCATATAGGTTTAAATTTTTATAAAAAAATTCTAAAGGGTTCAAGAATGCGTCGAGATATAATAATTTTAATTATTATTTTTTATTTTTTGTTTACAGGCATCTAAAATATCAAAGTATTTTCAAAAAAACTTAATAAAATTTTTTAAAATTTTCAAATTATATGCAAATCGTCATAGCAAACAATTTTACTTATTACACAAAAACTGATTCGCATATAAAAAAAATCGGTTTTATATATACCGTAGGTTTCCAAAAATAAGCTACCTTCAAAAGAAGTTACCCCTGGATTTTCAGAAAAATTTTTAAAAAAATCGTTAATAGTCGCTATATATGAATTTTTTTTTACTATGTAAACTTCAAAAGATTGAATAAGTAAAGTTGTTCAGCGTAATGAAATACACTTATAATGAAAATTGCATGGCATTTGGACAACTTTTTATTAGTACATTTTTCAATTTCTCAAAAAATTTAACAATCCGGAAATAAGCTATGCCACGATTTTTTGTGTAACTTTTTGGCCAAAAAGGGTAGCTTATTTTCAGACAAATAAGGTAGCTACAATCATTAGCAAATTAGGTTAGATCTTCATGATATTAAAAATCCGGTGACTACTAAGGGTGTGGTGATATAGAGAAGCTGTTTGGCTGTTATCCTCAAGCAACAGATCTAGAGTTCAAATCCCACTGAAGATGAATTAAAAAATAAGCCTGTGTTATAGTAATATTTGTTCATCAATCAGTCAAGTATATTACCTATAACCTTGGTACCAGTGTTGGAAATTATATGTTCACAGTGTTCACAGTGAGCATAAATTTTTTTAAAAAATCAATGTTTTTATATTTTATGTTCACATAGTATGAACATAAAAAATCAAAAATTTTATATTTTTATATTCGCATAGTATGAATATAAATTTTAATTTTTATAATTTTTTATTCATAATTTATTAATAGGGAAAATAAATTTGTCGCACCTGTGACATGTCACACCCCTGGTTCGGCCAATCAAATCGCACGATTTTATAAGCAAAAAATTTTTTTTAAAAATTAAAAATTTTATATAATAAAATGTAAAATTTATATAAAATAGCATGCCATATAATGTAAAATTTTATTCTAAACAACTTTTCTAAGTCATAAAGATAGATTGTCTTAGTAAAAAAACGTTTTATAAGAAAAATCAAAAATTTCCAAAGTTAGCACATATAAAACTTTTTTTTTTACTAAAACAATCTACCTTTTTAACTTAGAAAAAGTTGTTTAGAATAAAATTTTACATATAATTCTTAGATGTAAAGATAGATTTATATTAGTAAAAAAAGTTTTATATGTGCTAATGTTTGAAATTTTTGATTTTTTCTATAAAATGTTTTTTTACTAAGATAATCTATTTTTATGACTTAGAAAAAGTTGTTCAAAATAAAATTTTACATTACATACTTTGATATCACTTATTTATTTTTATATTTTACTAGTAAAATTTTGAATTTTTAAAAAATAAAATATTTTGTCTACAAAATTATGCGATTTGATTGGCTGAATTGGGGGTGTGACATATCGCGGATGCAACAAAGTTCTATTCCCTTATTAATATAAAGATTATATTTACCATATATTTCAAAAATAAACTACCTTTTTAACGATTTTGAACACAAAAAATCTGTAAGTAGCTTATTTTTAGATATAATCAACTTTTGGTCAATTGCAAATAGTCATTATATTATAAAGTCTAAATTCTACTATGTGAACATATTTATTTTTGATATGAACATTATAAAAAAAAATTATGTTCACAAAAATCATAAAATTTTTTTTGAATTTCCAACAGTGCCTGGTACTACCATCTTGAAAAGAAGCATCAGTGCAGTTGTATAATTTATACAGACAAATCCAAGGAACCAGAACAATTGAAACCCATTAGTCCTGAGCAAGGAAGTAAGGGAGATCTTTTAACAGTACTACAGAAAATCAGAATTTCAACTAGAGACTGAAGAACCAGATAGAAAAACCCTATAACAAAAGGGAGCACCAACCTGGCTGCTAGAGTTATAGTAGAGAAAAAGAACCTATGTTTTGAAATTAGGTACCAAGGAAAAGGAGTCTATCAGACGCATAAAGCCAGGCCAACCAATCCTTCTGAGCTAACTGGTTTGGTAGTTTGGAAGAGATCAGTATAAGGCTTGAAAGAAGGTTGGATATGAGTATTGGAGATCGAAATGACCTTGCAAAGGCAGATGAAACTCACTAACTAGTGAGAAGTAGAAGCATAAAGACATGTAGGTATCAAGGCCTAATGGGCTCTAGGCATACCCATATGGTAGTTCTTGAAAATTAAGAAGAGCTGGGACCACCAATATGGCATAGCTAGTACAAGTACATGTAGTAGTTATAGGTAAAACTGCAAATATTTAGAATCTTGAGGGGTAGCAGTGGGGTAGCTACCCTCGGTATAACTACTATAGCATATAGCATATTTTGCCATATAAGTAGAAGTGCTGCATGTCATATAAATGCTGTAAGTAGTATAAATGTCATATACCATATAAATGCCGTATAATTGAGGTAGAACAGAGACTTTCTCATTTATACGCTTTCATAAAAACAGATAGATAAAAGTTAAACAACCCAACCAATCAACAGACACAATTTAAATATTACAATATATTAAAATTTTGCATTGTAAAGAATAAAATTATTCATCCAAATTATAATACAGCTTACAAAATGCAAGAACTTAATTAAAAAAGTTTTTGATAACAAGTTACATGTCCTTCATTAATATTTTTTTAAATTTTTATATAATTATTAACAAAGCTATATTATCGTATATACAGTCAAACCCCGCAATAGTCATATGCCAAAATTGGACTTTCTAAGTGCCTATTGTGAGATTGTGACTAAAGCAAGCTAAAATTTATATATAGTATACATAATTAAATAGAAAAATTAAGGTGACTATAGCGAGATTGTGACTAATGTGAATGTGACTATTGCGGGTTATACTGTATAAAATGGTTTCTTTTTTTCAACTTAAGCAGCCACACTAATACTTTATTAAGCTGCTTGTATTTACTACTGCACATACATAGTACTGTACTACCTAATAACATAAGTTTGCATCATCCAGCCATCTCAATCGGTACCTAAGTACCCGGATACCAAATGCAACCTGCCGCACTATTTTGACACCAAATTGGTATTGAAATAGATAGCTCATCTAGCTACTTAAAGCTGAAATAAAAAGGTCTTCCCCTTTTTATGACAAGCAAGAAATTCCTTTCCATCTTCTTTCTTCCTTTAAGGCTTCAAGAAGGCTTGCCAACATTACTAACTTTCCTTTAATCTTCCTTACCTAGCCTCTAGGACAAGGAGTATTAAATCCAGATCCATACGAACAACAAATGTTTTCGAAAACAAAAGGAAAAATAAAAGAGGTATTACTACAAAACCTACACGAAATCCAAAATAAACAAATATAAAATGAGAATAGACAAAAAGACAAAAGAAAAGAAAAATAAAAGTTCACAAGAACTAATTTAAAAATTATATAGACTGTATAAAGCATTTAGCTTTACCAAAGTACTATATTTATATATAATGAAGAAATGATAGAAAGATAACTAAAACTACGCCGGATGTCAGGATGTATTGGAAGAAATTTCATTTCGGTTCAGTTTCTACGTATCCACGTATCATTCATTGTTTGTTTTAGACGAATCCAAAATGCCCTCGTGACTTGATCCAATTTGGTAAGCGTTATCCCAATTCGGGTGGCGGCTAAAGCCAGGTACATCACGGGACTACCCGATGATTGATGACCGTCGGGAAATTTCGGAATAAATATATATATATATATTTTTGAAAACGATGAAACGATTTTTGAACAGATTTTTAAAACGATGAAAATGACAACGAGAACTTTTAAATGACCTTTTTTTTTATTTAACAAAAAACTTTTTTAATTTGAAGTTTTTTTTTTTATTTATATAATTATAATTCGATGCAATTTTTTTTTTTAGCGAATTGTATTTAAAAAAAAAACTTTTTTTATTTAAAGTTTTTTTTTAATTTGTTATATATAACTATTTTACATTAGTTTTGTTGAAAGCAGTATGAACGTAGAAAATTGAGATGGAAGACTAACTAAGGTCTCCCACATTTTTGCTATATCAATTTACTTTCAAATTCTTCGTGTAAATCTAATTGCACTAAATTTCATTTAAACTATTAATATTTACAATCGTTAGAAAACGTTTGTTGTCAGGTAATTACTTGGTATACTTAATATTTAACTTCTTTAACAATTACCTTTACTGTTCTAATTTTCTTCAAGACGTCAAACCGTTTAGCATTTAAATTTTTTTGTGCTAATTAAGTTTGTAAGTATAAAGATAATTATTTAATAATATGTTCAAATTCATTATATCTTATTTACTTTTTTACTGTTAATTGAGATTATAACAGATAAGCGCAATTAAAATAAGATATTCAAATTCATGAGCATTTACTCTTAGCCACTTAAGACTTTAAGATTAATAATGTATATACCTTAATTCATTCATGTATTTAAGATATAGGTCTTTATAATTTTATAATTAATTGACGAATGTCGGTAAAATAATATTAAATGTTTAATTTAGAAATGTTTTTACCAAGATTATTATCAAGTTATTTTATATAATATTATTACAAGAAGAAACCTGAATCTAAAACTTTCAAATTCATTTAATTGAATGGGCTTCGTTATATTTCGATCCTGGCCTACATCTGATCTTGAAACTGGACAAGAATTTTATAGCCTCATATTCATTATTTTCAAATGGCTGGTAATATATTGCTAATAACATGTGACTTTTGTCAATAAATTTTTGAAAAAAAAAATTTGAAAAGACATTATGAAAAAGTATATGACAAACGAACCAAATATCTTCTACAGTTCTTCTGCTTCGAATAATAATGAATTACATAGAAAGCAGAAATGGTTTTACCACGATCTTTTCATGCTGAATTATTAATTGTACCAGGAATTTTAGAATTTATACGATAAACCAACACTCATCTTTATATTATTAGAGTCAGGGCACTTGTATCCTATATAGTTAAAGTATAATCTTCAATATTTATTTGTGTTAATTAAGTATTCAAGCTCATTTGTAAGCCTTATATAATGCGCAAAATATTACTATCAGCATGAATATGTCCCACCTTATATTAATTGTCTGAATATCTAGTAATTATTTCTTAAATGGCTATAAAGATTGAAAACCAATTGTCTATTCGGAATTAATCCATATACCTCAAATCGATGCAATATAAGTATAGTTTTTTTTTCCTATTTTCTTTTTTTTCTATTTTTTTTTTCTTATTTTCTTTTTTTTTTCTTTTTTTTTTAATCAGGTGAAATTAAAATAAATTCTAACGAAGATTTCAATGCTTCAATAAATGCAGATTTCTGTCTTGCATCTTCTTCTTCTTCGTTTCTCCAATAAGCATTACGCGTTCTCTCGATTAATTCATATACGGTTGAACGTCGGTTTCTGCAGCTTTCTCCATCTCCGTTTTTTTAGGTAACTCTATTTCTACTACCCCACGAGTTAAGTATATTTCAATCCCATTTTCTATTAACATGCTTTGAAACGTCTCCCAAGCATTAACAGTTAACAATTTTATTTCTCCATATAGGTGTTTGTGGAAGATGTGTCGACAGGGTAAAAGATATCGGCGAAAAAAAAGGCAATTGCAATTAAGAGATATCAAGCCAGGTGCTTCTTTCCCCTTTTCGATTCTTTTTTCAATGGTATGGATCTCATTAACAATTAATTGCTAGAAAGGAAATGGCAGCTTATGAACTTGGTCAAGAATTTCATAGTCTACTCCGATAGCTGAGATTCGTTTAGTACGAAATTCAAAGGCTGTGTATTCCGCATCCGATCTTTTTTTCATATCAAGAGTAATAATTTGATGGCAAGCGCCTAATTTTTTTTTTTTTTATAAAAAAAGTTTAATTAAACTTACAAATTAAATAAAGGTATTAATCATCCTACAATTTAATTAATTTAGACAGTCATTATTAATTTGCTTAAACCTGCACGTGCCCAAGAAAAAGAGCGTGAAAATGAAAAAGAACAAGAATTTGAGAAAGAGGAAGAACAAGAAACTGAAAAAGAAGACGAAACTAAAAAGGAAAAAGAGAAAGAACACGAGAAAGAGAAAGAAAAAGAAGCCGAAAAAGAGAAAGAAAAACAAGAGCAAGAAGATGAAAAAGAGTGATTCTTTTATCATTCACGATGTAATAAATTCCTTAACGATTTGAAAAAAAAACGATTACCTATTAATTAATCCATGATAAGAAATCGTCGTTCTTTTTAATTCACTGTGGTATGATTCAATGGCGTTCGTCGAAGTTATTTGTAAAAGGAGAGGGGAATGTTGACGGGCCCAAAGGGCCCATTGATTTGTATTTTTTGTGTAGTTTCGTGATATGTACTGTCTAACGGCAGGAACTTGACATTTGCTCATTGCCTCCTTAATAAGTTCGTCATAGCCAATTTTTGATACTTTATGCATTGCCTGGATCATCTTATTTTGAGCCTTCCGTTCATAAATTTTAGTCATCCAAGTGCACATTATGTGAACGGTACAAAAAATAACATTGCACTCCTGCTCGCCTTTTGATAATCCCGGAAAAACTACTAAATAGCGTTAGCTTCCACATTGTTTTGGTTGGCAAGAAAGTACCGAGGCATCCAAGAACGTTCAAACCGTCGGATTATTCGTAAGGCCTCTGCCATGATATCACTATCCTCCTTACTTACATAAAAGTGCCCCACATCCCAAGAGCCGTAATTGTCTCGAATATATAACGTAAGTAAGCGCCAATCATACCTATTCGTCTTATGTGTAGAATCTATTAAAATTAACTATCCAAAACACCAAAGCTTTTCTAACTGACTTGGATGTGCAAAAACGAATCCATGAGTTGATCAACTAAGAATTTCGTAGCTTTCTATTTGATATCCTTCATTTTTTAAAAAAGCAATAGATTCTTCGACATCTAAATCTATATTTTTATTACCTATAAGATTTACATTTTGTGATTTGCGAACCTTACTTTTAATATTGGAAACCTCTTTTCTCCTCAATTCTTTTACACTATCATTAAGATCTAGTTCTATTGTTGCATACTCTTTGACTGCATTAACAATTGCTAGTAGTAGATAATTTTTAGTTGCTTCCTTTGCTACTAACTCTCGAATATGCTGCGAGCGTTTTAATTTCTCGCTTTTATCTATGGTATGAGCATGATCAGAACTATTTGGAAATCGTTCAATAAGCACTTTTTGTTCTGTGACTAATCATAAGACCCTGATTTTTGTATTACATAGGTTTGGTGAACGAACTTTCGTTTTCGTCGTTTTCACTTGGTACTCTCTCTTTACATGTACTCGATGGGTTGTGTTTGGTAAAACGGCATGTAAAAGTAGTAAAATTATTACCATTATTATGATTTCAAGAGCTATACCGTGTCCAAATATTAGTAAAGAGAGGCCACCATTCACTATCAAAGTCCTCTATCGGAACCTCAAATGATTGGTTCACGTTAAAAAGGAGTGCACACCTTTGGTTAAGGGTAAGTTGCGATGAAAAGTATGCTTTAACTTTATCGTTTGAATAAGATGTAACCTACATACAATATTCAAAATATGAGTATAAAATCTGCTCAAATTACTAAAATAAAACTATACATACTGTGAATGTTTCTGTCAAGCTTTTCTTGTCACTTTCGAGTTCCAAAATCTCAGTTGTATTGTTCAAGTCTTCTGTATTTCCAACGTCCATTTTATAAAGTAGGCAGAGGTTTCAATTATAAAGAAAAAAAAATCGCGGGTGTCTACTATTATTTGTAGTGCGGGTTTTTTATATAAAAAAATGAACGCGAGTCAATATTTGTAATACGTGACTAAGGGTAAGAAAAATTCAATGTAAAAAAAAAATTTCATTAATTTAAATTAAAAAAAAACTTTAAATAAAAAAAGTTTTTTTTTAAATACAATTCGCTGAAAAAAAATATTGTATCGAATTATAATTATATAAATAAAAAAAAAAAACTTCAAATTAAAAAAGTTTTTTGTTAAATAAAAAAAAAGGTCATTTAAAAGTTCTCGTTATCATTTTCATCATTTTAAAATCCGTTCAAAAATCGTTTTATCGTTTTCAAAAATATATATATATGTATCTATTCTGAAATTTTCTGACGATCATCGATCATCGGGTAGTCCCGTGATGTACCTGGCTTTAGCCGCCCCCCAATTTGGAAGGAGTAAACACAGCTGATCTTTTGGAGGGGTAAGCTAGATTTCCCACTTTTTGTCAAAATTTTGAAAGTTTCCAAGAAGTAGAAAAAAAAAGCCCAGAAAAGTACCAAATATGAAAGAGTTGGTAGGAATTACGCTAAATATAATAACACATTTCAAAACTAAACTTTAGATCGGTGCCCACTACTTCTTTGCTCGATAGTGCCAAACAAGAGGCCCACTAACGGTAAGTAATAAACTCTAAGCTTGTTAGCAGGTAGTCTGTGAACTTTACCTCTAAACGACAAGTGCTGCTCACTGCAGGCTTTATTTGGTAGAACCAGTTTACTATTTTATGTGTTAAATGTAAAGTTTTCGTAGGGCGGTCTTCTTGAAATTTTTGGTATGAGGGATCATCAAAAAGAGTTGTTGTGAGATTATAAAATGGTTTCTATTGAACAAACATCTTTTAAAGAACATATACAACTTTTGAAAACAGTCTGCAAAAACCTACAAATAAAATAAATAAGTTCATTACTTAAATAATAATAATAATGATAATAATAAAAAAATAACATTAAGCTTCACAAATTAAGCAGTCCAATATATTTTTATTACCTCTTACTATATGGTAGATATTACTTCAACTCTCAATAAATTTTCCTTTTATTTGCATGATGCAACATGATGCAACTGGATTTCTTGAGAGATACTTGCTATGAAGCTATTTTTCTAGCACTGACAATATTTTTTTTTAAGTTTGCTTAGATATAAAAATTCTGCTACGCTATATAAATACTAGGACTCTGGACATCTCTCATATAGGTCATAACTGATCTGCATGAATTTAGACGTTTTTGCTACCCCTAAAATCAAGTAAATTTGCTAAAAGTTGGATTATTACATATAAATTTTATAGTAATTTGCTAAAAACTAAATTATAACATCTCCATCAGGTAAATAAATATAGTACATATCTGCACAGATTTTTAAAAACTTAATTATTAAGAATCTGTGCATATCTGCGACCCTGCTGTTGGAGAAAAATTTTTTGCACAAATTATATTAGATTTTATACAAATTTGTGCAAAGTAACAACCAGTGCCAATTTCTGATCATATGCGGAATCAACAAGATACTGTAATAATTACCCAATTTCTTTAATTTATTACAATTATATAATTTTATACACTTTTTTATTACCCGATCTCATAATTACAAAATTTTTTTAATTTTTATAGTATGATTATTTACAAAAAAAAAAAAATCAACTAATTCTAACAACCCAACTACTAATACTATAACTGCCAAGACCAGCTAACTAAAAATGGCATTTCTGAAATCTGTGACAGGTTAGTCAATTACCTGCCTGACTCTATCACGGCGGCATAAAAATTGACCTGATTGCATATGACCTATCAATTATGCTATCAGTTACATAAAATTATTACTAATCAAAAAAAAGGAAATTGTTTAAATATTCCTTTTCAAAGCGATAATGATAACAAAATTTTACATTATAGTCAATATAATTGAAACATATAATCGACCTTAATTTTTTCTTTTACTGTAATCTAATCTGCAGAAGTTCTTTGAATACCTACGTGAATTTCTTAATTGTTTAAAGTTGAATCACACAAATATATGGAAGGCAGCACTATAACGAATACACAAATATTTTCTTGAAATACTTTACCTGAAGCCTTAAAAAATGTCCTTCCTCAAAATTATACATACCAAATTCAAAATTTCAATATCCTGCCGTCATATAAAGCACCAGAAAACTTTGATATTTCAAATTTCGAATTAGATGCATTTGCAAACGTTAATAGTAAAGAGGAAGCATCAGAGTGGATTTCAGCATTTCAACTACATTCAAAGACCACAATGCCAAAAACTAGAGGATATACAATAAAAGGACATAGAGTTCTATTTCGAGAAAAACGGCATTGTATTCACAGGGCAATGTTCAAACAAAAAGACCACAATCATCCAGAGCACGTGATATATTTTGTGGTGCGACAATTCATTTGCGTCTGGAAAGACAACGACTTTTATTTGATCACCCATTGGAAATTAACGTTATTAACTTGGCAGAAGCATTAAGCTTTTGCCCTATTAAAGAAGAAGACCGTGAAGAATTTTTAAATTAATTTAAAGATGGACATTCTCCTTTCACGGCATTATATACATACCAAAATAATCTCCATATTAATACTACAAATGAACAAGATTTGATTGAATTACTTGCAAACAGGGCCTTTAATCCTGACTATGACTATGTTGCGAAGCTTTATCAAAAATACCATGATAGCAAATCGATGTTCGAGTGTTTGGCAGAAGTAGTTAAGGAATATAATAGTTTAGGTTGAGGAAGAGCCATTTTACAAGAATATAATGCATATACTAAAAATGCATTTATCTTGTGTATTGTTACAAATTTTATGTCCCGTGTTCATGAAAAAATACGACAAGCGGATGAATGCTATTTAGATGCATCTGCATCATTCGAGTCTCTTAATACCTCAATTACACTTATGTATGTATACTAGCTGGGCAATTGGTCCCTTCTGCTTAGAATTTATATAACTTCAGACGAACTTGAAATAACATTAGAAAAAGCTTTAAACTTATTAAAGACGATACTTCCATCACATGCTTGTTATGGTAATGGGCCACAATTAGGGCCTGCAATATTTCTTACAGACAATTCAAGTGCAATACGAAATGCTTTAGAATTATGCTATCCAAAAACAATTCATCTTTTTATGTACCTTCTATATGCTACAAGCATTTTGGAGGTGGATTAATGATTCCAAGCATAAGGTTAAAAAAGAAGATCGTATATGCATTATGGTAAAAATGAAAAAGGTTCTATATGCTAAATCAAATTCGGAAATGGAATCATATTATCAAGAATTTAAACAGGAGTTTTATTATAATTACACTTAATTAAAAAGACATTTTAAACTACTATAGGAACGGCATCACTTTTGGCGCTTTCATTTCGTTTAAACTTACCACTTCGTAGAAATAATACCAATAACTACGTTGAACATAGCTTTGGAATATTAAAAGATATTATATTTGCCAGAACACAAGCATACAATCCCATTCAAGTGTTCCAATTTATCACCGCTAATATGGAAAGGTTTTACGAGCTTGTTTACTTGGCTTTGCAAACATGCATCCCGACCATTTACAACTTGCTAACCGATTTTTATGCCGGATGGGAGCACGTAAATAAAGAACAGATTCAAAGGACGAATGTTGAAAATGAATATTTAGTACCTAGTACGCAACAAGGCACAGGCATTTTTTATATCATAAATAGTGAAATCGGTACATGTTCTTGTTTTGTTGGTATAAATGGTGCCCCATGTAAACATCAAGGAGCCGTCTCAATGAAATTCATCTTTCAATGTTTAACTTTATTCCGTCATTAACGCCAAATGACCGTGCAAATTATATTTACATTGTACTTGGTTATATTGCTTATAATAATTTGTTCTATGCCTCGCTTCATGCACAACAAGCCTCACAACAAGAAAATTTACAAAAAGAAAATTTACAACAAGAAAATTTACAATAAGAAAATTTACAGCAAGAAAATTTACAACAAGAAAATTTACAACAAGAAAATTTACAACAAGAAAATTTACAACAAAAAAATTTACAACAAGAAAATTTATACCATAGTGAACTGACATTTTCTAGTACTCCGAATATTAATACGAAACAAGCGGTGCTTCAGGTATTGAGTGGAAAGAACCAAATGAAAATCGTGAAGATATCGATATTTTACCATTTGTTACATTTTTAGAAGAGGTTAAATTAGATTATCAAAATGCTGGCAAACCATTACGTGCTGCATTGGATAAGTTCAAAGAACGTTATAACGTCGCAAAATCAAAATCAGTTTCTTGGTTATCTTCCTATTTATATGAATTAAATCATAATATGGATCCGATAGCTCGTGTTAAGAGTGGTGCAAGAATCAGAGTTCAGGTAGAATTAGTTAAAAGACGTAAAGTAGAAAATGGTAGTAGAAAGTGAAGATTCCTACTTCTGCAAACCAAGAAAAAGAAAATACAGATCCTCAAACTATTCCAGCACGAAAAAAGAAAAAAATAGGTAAAAACGTTCATAGGTTAAATGTAAATATATCAAATAATCAGTCAAACTAAAGTATAAATGTAATATTAAAAATAAATTTGGGTCAAATAATTTGCTAAAACTGCACAAAAAAGCATCGTAAAGAAAGCCCAAACGTTATACAGTAGCAGATATTAGTAGAAATTCGAATATTTTAGTATTAGTTATATATAGCAGTAGTGATATTGGAATTAATAATGTATACATTAAAATTCCCGCTTATAAAAAAAATTTCGGTATAGTCAAATTGACCGACGGTCCTAAATAGTATGTCATATTATCAGCTAACCTGTCACAGATTTCAGAAATGCCTAAAAATGATATATTGATGTATTAATAACAAGCTCCAAGAACTACAACTATTATTAATTCCAAGACTAAATACAACATATTGATATATCGAAAACACGCTCCCGGAACAACAATTCCAAAGGTTCAAACAATAATGATGCTAAAGGTGCAAGACCACTAATGAAGGCCACAACAACACCAAAACGAAATATGAAGAAAATCTAGAAAACAGAAAGAATTAGTTTAAAAAACAATAACAAAGCAAACACCAAACAAACGATTTAGAAAAAGAATTAGTTCAAAACCTTTATTAAATGGCAAAAATAAAATCATTGACACCACCAAAACGATGCAAGTCTATAATCGAGAAAACTCCAATAACAAAAAAAAAAATACGGAAAGGACAACTCCATTAGTGAAGCACCGCAAGTGCCAAAAACAAAGAAGTGCACTGAACTGAGTAACACCGTCGACAAAGAACAACCATCTAATTCATAAAGAGCCAAAAACAATTACTCTCCCACCAAAAACTATAACGGAAACTCACAACTACACTACTACCGAAACTCTGCCCGCTGAAACATTGAATATATTACTAGACAACAACTATTAGAAGCACAAGAACCAGAGAAGAAAAAAAGCAAAATATGCTGAAAGATACAAGGATAGCCAGTATGAAATCGTTTGCTGGTTTAGATAAACCTAGGTCGGTGATATGGCACTGGAGAAACAGGAACTCTAACTCTAACTAAAAGAATTAGAACAACTTATTTTTTGGTTTTAACCATACCATTAGGGCGCCTACTTTTATCATCTGATTTCAGTTTATTAGTAGCCCTTACCCCCCTAGAAAATCAGGTGATAAAAGTAGGCTCCCTTACAGACTACCGAAAGAATTACAGAACCTGCAGACGACTCTAACGATGAAAATGAATGGAACCCAAAAATCAATTAAAAAAATTAATTAGTACAGTACATAAATTTAAATAAAAGAAAAATACTAGAAAAATTATACTTATCTTGTGTAACATGATTATCACCAATTTAGATAAAAAAAGATTCGCTTATTAAAAATAAATTATTAAAATTATCATTATTAAAATAAATTAAAAATAATTTAAAAAAAAATTTAAAAAAAATAATAAAATAAATAAATAAATAAAAATAAATTAAAAAAAA